>QZGG01000098.1:0-272636 GCA_006409495.1 Sedum album
AACAATCTACCAGCGACAGTGGCGGATCCAGGATTTTTCTTCATTGGGAGCAGACTAAAAATATATTTCCATCTCACAATAATCAATTTTACTGAAACAGTATTTAATTAAGAAATATTTTTATAAAGGATTAAGTTGTAGAAGGAAAAATAAGTTTTTGTGACAGAATCTTAACCGTTGATTTCTATTCATCCAACAGTTGATATATATAACCGTCATTGTTAATTACCAGTGTATTTTGCTAATTCAAACACTTATTTGAATTCAAAATTTAATTTCAACCTTCGGACCAATCAAAACCTTCATGTCTTACAAAACTTTAATATCTCGCAAGTTTCGAACTCTCTTATAAATGTATTAAAACTCAAAATTATGAATAAAACTAAAGTGTTAAGAATTGTATACAAATTAGGAATTTACTCAACATCTTATTTAAAGATAAGACTAGATTTTATAACTCATTTGAGTAGGAGATGAAATATTCACAAATACTAACTGAATAAAAAATATAAGAGAAATCAGGACTTCGTAAAATTAATGATTTTTTTATCACAAAAATTAATAATACAAATCATTAAACGAATGTATATTCTTTTTAGATTCCTCTTACGAACATCTTTATAATAACCTTATATTTATAAAAGAATTATACTAATTTCATATATGTTGAAAATAATTAAAAAATGCATTGGGGGCACCGGCCCCACCCCTTTTAAGGGTGGTTCCGCCCCTGACCAGCGACCTTTAAGAACAGAAATCGAATAACTAACGGCTAGATGGCTGCTCTTTATATCGCTTTCTATGTTGCCCCACCATTTTATAATCATGTAAACAAAAGAGAACAGAACAACATGTGGATATGTTCAACCCAACTTTTGCATCTTCGTGATGCAAAGTGCAAATCACCCACTCCACAAATTCTCTATATAAACCAAGTGCAAGAAATCATACCCGAAAACCTCATCATCTGAACCACAACCTTAGCACAACTCAACCAAAAATGGCCAACTCTAACCTCCTAGTCATTATTCCATCCCCTGGCCTCGGTCACATCCAACCGACTATCGAGTTCGCCAACGCGCTCCTCGCCCGTACCGACAACTTCTCCATTTCAATCCTTGTGATCAGCTCAGCTTTCACTAAACCAAGAAGTTTCACAAAAACCCTTTCAGCCTCACATCCATCTCTAAACTTCATTGAGATTCCTCCGGTCGATCCTTCGCCGCTAATTTCAACACCTCCCATTCCACCTGAAGCGTTCATTTCATCATACATAGAGTTACATAAACCAAATGTCAAAGAAGCTGTAGAGAAACTTACTTCCCTTGACTCTGGCAAGTCGATAAGTTTTGTAGTGGACATGTTCTGCACTTCAATGATTGACGTAGCGAAAGAGTTCAACTCTCCTTGCTACTCTTACTTCACATCAAGTGTTTCATTTCTTGGACTGATTCATTTCCTTACAACTCGACAAGCGTTTAATGAAACTGATACAAAGTCGATGGTGCAAGTCTTAGGCTATGCTAACCCTGTCCCTATCTCGGTCATGCCGGACTTAGCATTAACTAAAGAAGGTCATGAAGCGTTTTCAAACCACGCGAAGCGGATTAAGGAAATGAAAGGAGTTATTGTCAACACATTTGCGGAGCTTGAAGAGTATGCACTTAGCTCTTTCGCTAGTGAGGAAGGATATCCTCATATCTACCCTGTAGGTCCTTTGCTAGATTATAAAGGAGATCGTCGAGTTTCGGAAATGAAGGAAGCTGAGAAGAAGAGGATTATGAGATGGTTGGATGAGCAGGAGGATGAGTCTGTTGTTTTCTTGTGTTTTGGGAGCTTAGGGAGCTTTAAAGCTGAGCAGTTGAAGGAGATTGCGACCGGGTTGGAGAACAGCAGGATCAAGTTTTTGTGGGCTGTCCGAAAACCTCCTCAAGAACACGAAGGTATTCGAAAAAGTCCTTTGGAATTTCTTTACATTAAATTTTTATGTATGTTACAATTATTTGTTTTGTAGGGAAGTATGGGAGGCCAGTGGAAATTGAGGATCCTAGCGAGATCCTACCGGAGGATTTTCTCGCTAAGATTGAAGGGCGAGGACTTATCTGCGGATGGGCACCACAGATAAATATCCTCGCCCACAAGGCAGTAGGAGGGTTTGTAACGCATTGCGGATGGAATTCTCTTTTGGAAAGTATTTGGTTCGGCGTACCGACAGCAGCTTGGCCACTCTATGCTGAGCAGCAGATCAATGCATTTTACTTTGTGAAAGACTTGAGGCTTTCAATTGAGTTGAAGATGGATTATAGAATTCATCAAGAGGAAATAGTATCTGCTAAGGAGATTGAAAATGCCATTAAACTCTTGATGTCATCGGACGAATGCGTGGTGGAAATGCGCAACAGAGTGAAGGAAATGAGTGAGCGGAGTAGGGCTGCTGTTGCGGAAGGCGGATCATCGTATGAGAACATCGGAAAATTGATCAAGAAAATGCTGGATGAGTGAAGCTCATGCTGTGATCAAAAAATGTTCATGCTTTTACCAGGCATATTTTAGCTCTTATGAATGTACACGTATTAGCTACGAAGAATCTGTCAGTAAAAGATAGAAAATCGTTGCAAAAGGTGTTTGTTAGTATGAAAAATATGTATTGTTCCGTAGCGTTCAAGTATTTTCTATTCGATTATCTTCTTCCGTTTATTAATTATTATTTATTTAAAAATAAAAACGAAACTAGAGATAAGAAGAGGCGAGCTAGCGACGGCGGCGGCCTCTGCGCTTCCGACGCGGCTGTCGTCTTCTTCCCGGCATTGGTGTCGACCCTTTTGTTACGTGTTCATCTGTCTAACATTATGCTCACCAAAGAGTCTAAGTGGGATTTGTTTGACGCTTGTTTGGTGTTATGATGTGACGCTACATAATGCACTTCAACTGTTCGATGAAATGCCTGAACTAAGATTCAACTTTGTTTTGAAAGCTGATGCAGATTTCCAGGTACATTTTTTCATCAAACACTAAGACAGTTAGCTAACGGATTTGATCAAGAGTTAATGCGTAAGGAATTTTTGTGTGGCTGTTAATTCCAGCAGTGACGTTGAAGGTCCGCATCTTAAGAAAGAAACTCAGGCTTAGCTTGTTAAGCATGGATTCAATGTGAGGGAATGGAGAGGGACTTGATCATGGATATGTCATTGAAGTCTGATTCACTTTGCGAAAAGGGTAGCTGTGTGTAGTTAATTCTGACAAGTAGCCACTTGAAGTTTAGGATACACGACAAGTTGGCTGTTCATGGATGATATTGTCTTCTCTGGCACCGCTGTTGACGTATGAAGACTTTCTTTGTATGCCCACCTTTGAAAGGTCCCTCCACTTCAATGGTAAGAAGACAGACAAAAATCTAACCAGCATCTAGGGGTGTCCAATGGGCCGGGCCGGTCCAAGCCCTAAATCGCCAGGTTCGAGTTCGGCCTAGCCCGAAATAATCGGGCCTTTTGAAAATTTTGGGACGGGCCTCGTTAAAATCGTCAAAGCCACGGGCTTTTTAAGGCCCTTGACTTTCGGGCTTGACCTAATTTTAAATTTTAATTTATTTTTTAATTTTAATTAATTCGAAACACATAATTTAAACCAATTTAATTATAATTATTTTTATAACATTAGTTTTAAACAATATGTTGAACGAATAGTATATATTTTGAATTTAAATGTAATATAATGAGCTTAAATAATTTTATATACCTTTAGATTAGTTATAAAATGTTTGTATATCGTTGTACATTCTCTTATTTTATATAAACGATATAAATATCATATACATTAATTTTGAAAATAATATACTTATTTAAAATTTATTTATTTTTAATCGGGTTTTTCGGGCCTGGCATCGGCCTGGGCTTTTCGGGCTTCGGAATCCAAGTCCTAGCCCGGCCCGAAGCTTTCGGGCTTGAGCATTTTTTCGGCCTTGGGTGCGGGCCGGGCCGGACTTGGACGGACCGGACCTTAGGGCTTTTTTAAGGCTTTAGGACTTTCGGCCCGATGAACATCCTACCAGCATCCGCGACAAACAGCACCTTCAAACTCCCTAATGCAAGCACTTGCGTCACCTTGTGTCTCTACTAATTTCCACATCATCACTTGTAGACATAGTCATCTACGTACTACCTTATTGAGAGCTGGGACAGTCTCAATGAGAGTAAATGTAGAAGACAAACAGTCACGATGCAAAAATTAATGCTGGAGGCCAAGAGTCAGGAAATATATGTAATTAATTTACATGGATATTTGAAATTCGTGGTACCTAACATCTATATAAAAGAGTGTCAGGGATAAATAGAATATATAGAGAAAATATAGAAAAGAGTGTTTCCGATACAGGGAAAAACTTGTGCTCTGTCTTTAAAGTTTGCATCTGATTAAGCTTCTGGATTTTTGACCCAGAAAAAAGCTTGTTCTTTGTCTGTAAGTCTTGCGTCTGATAGAAGTTTCTGTATTTGTTGTATTAGACACAGGAAGAAACTAAGTCTCTCTGTGTAAGTCCTAAATTTGTAAACAGTATTGAATCAGTAGAAATATGATATTGTCTGAAGTATCCTGAGATTAATCCAAGTCTCTCTGTTGTTTTATTTCTTTCTTTCTTTCATTTTACTAATGCTCATAGTGCCTTTCCCTACAGATATGGCAGAAGTAAGTCTCATCTTCATCCCCATGCCGGTCATCAGCCATCTCACGCCAACACTTGAGATAGCTAAGACTCTCCTTAGCAGAGACCCCCACCTCTCCATAACCTTCCTCATCATCCAGACACCCAACCAAGACTCCTCAATTACATCCCTCACTAGCTCCAACATATCAGACCGCCTTCAGTTCCTTGTTGTTCCCAATGAGGACCCTCAATCCCCAGAATCTTCCCCAGTCATCAAGATTATCCAGTCCAATAAACCAGCATTTATAAAATCATCAGTAATCTTGTAGAATCTCAATCTGCATCAGGTACGCGGATAGCAGGATGCGTGCTTGACATGTTCTGCACTGATATGATTGAAATTTCAACTGAGTTTGGCCTGCCTTCCTACATTTACTACACATGTGGCTCGTCATTTCTTGCACTGCTGCTCCATGTTCAGAAGCTCTGTGATGATGAAGGTCTGGATGTTGCAGATTTCAAAGACTCTGCCGTGGAGTTTACTCTACCAGGGTTTTCAAACTCGATTCCTGCAAGGTTGTTGCCGTCCTTTGCGTTTTCGAGGGAGCATGGCTTCTCAGCTGCATTTGTTGACACAGCCAGACAGTTCAGGAAGACAAAGGGAATATTAGTTAACTCGTTTTTCGAATTAGAGTCCCATGCAGTAGATTCGATGAGACTAGATCAGTCTGTTCCTCCTATTTATTCAGTTGGACCTGTGATTGACATGAGTTGTAATACTGCATATATCAGAAAGGAGCAAGAGAAGGAAGTCATTGAGTGGCTTGACTGCCACCCTCCAGCATCTGTAGTTTTCTTGTGTTTTGGCAGCAGGGGTGCACTCCAGCCAGCTCAGGTGAAGGAAATTGCGCTTGGGCTGGAGTCTAGTGGCTGCCGATTTCTGTGGGCGCTCCGGCGCCCTTCATCAAGCCATGTGAAGTTTGCATTGCCCGAGAATTATGAAGACTTGTCAGAGGTTCTGCCTGAGGGATTTTTGGAAAGAACAGCTGGGATTGGAAAAGTGATAGGCTGGGCACCACAAACAGCAGTGTTAAGCCACCCATCTGTTGGTGGATTTGTGTCACATTGTGGATGGAACTCAATATTGGAGTCTATCTGGTTTGGCGTCCCAATTGCAACATGGCCTATGTATGCTGAACAGCAGATTAATGCATTCGAGGCTGTGAATGAGATAGGGATTGCAGTGGAGATCAGTTTGGATTATCGATTTGAAATTGGCACACCATGTTTTGAGGAAAAAGTTTTAAGAGCTGACCAGATTGAGCAAGGTATCAGACAAGTAATGGAGAAGGATAGTGAAGTGAGGAAGAAGGTGAAATTAATGATGGAAAAGAGTAGAGAGGCTGTTGTAGAGGGAGGCTCCTCTTACAACTATCTTCAGATGTTCCTCAATGATCTCGGGAAAAACATTGGTTTGGACTTTGAAAAATCATGAATGGGTTTCTCCGACCTGCAAACAACAGGTCAGTTTCTGCCAGTTGCAACATCTTGGATTCATTTAGGTCTCTGATTCAATAACTCATTTTGCAGCTGTTATATACATTTCAAGGTTTCATAGATTCAGATCATGTGCAGCAAAATCTATTTGCTGTGAGGTAAAACTACTTAGTTTTGACAAATGGTTCATTCAAAACTATATAGGGTTATAATATAAATCATCAAAACGACATCGTTCGTTTTGATACTCTCAGTAAATAGCTACGCAGCACCAGATCCGAATCCTTTTCATAGTACTTTTCCTTTCATATAAATCCAAACGTTTTTATATTTTCTTAAAAATGTGTCCAACCTTTGCTTTCGTATGTCGCCCGACCATTTTATAGTCATGTAAACAAAAAAATCAAAACAACATGTGGAAATGGAAAAGGAAACTCCACAAGCCGAAGCTGATGGAAGGAAACGAAAAGCTTAAGGAAAAGGTAAAGAGGAAAGCTCAGGGCGTAGGAAGGACCTTCTCGTGAGAGGGATCACTTCCCCACCCAAGACGGCGGTAAGCTTTATAAATTATAGGGGAGAAGGGGGAGCGTATAAGATAGAAGTTGGTTTCTTTTTCTTAAATAAATAAATGTTCAAGCTTTACAAGGCATATTTTAGCTCATATGAATGAACACGTATTAGCTATGAAGAATCTGTCTGTAAAAGAGACAACCGTCGCTAAAGGTGCTTGTTAGTATGAAAAATATGCATTGTTCCGTAGCGTTTAACTATTTGCTACTCCCTCCGTCCCACCGAATGCTTCTCTTTTTGCCATTTTAGGTGTCCCACCGAATGCTTCTTATTTCCTTTTTTGGAAAAAAATAAATATTAAAATATAACACTCTAATTACACTTACTAGTTAAACATAATTAATTATACTAACTAATTAATTATTATAATTGAATTAAACTAACTACCAAAATTGAAAAATCACCCCCAACAACCCTATGTTTCAAAATTTTGGTCTCAAAATTTTGGTGGGAAAGTTTACTTTTGGATTAGTCTTAATCAGATTTTCATCAGAATTTTTTATTCCTTAAATATTGGTTTCTTATTTTACATTGAAAATGTCAAATAGGAACCTTTGGGTGGGACGGAGGGAGTATTTGATTATCTTCTTCTGTTAAATAATTATTATTTATTTAAAATTAAAAACGAAACTAGAGATAAGAAGATGCGAGCTAGCGACGGCGGCCTCTGCTCTTCCGACGCGGCTGTCGTCTTCTTCCCGGCATTGGTGTTGATCCTTTTGTTACGTGTTCATCTGTCTAACATTATGCTCACCAAAGAGTCTAAGTGGGATTTGATTGAAGCTTGTTTTTTGTGTTATTATGTGACGCTACATAATGCACTTTAACTGTTCGATGAAATGGCTGAACTAAAGATTCAACTTTGTTTTGAAAGCTGATGCAGATTTCAAGGTACATTTTTTCATCAAACACTAGAACATGTTAGGTAACGGATTTGATCAAGAGTTAATGTGTAAGGAATTTTTGTGTGGCTGTTAATTCCAGCAGTGACATTTTTGTGTGGCTGTGTGTAGTTAGTTAATTCTGATAAGTAGCCAGTTGAAGTTGACGATACACGACAAGTTGGCTGTTCATGGATGATAATGTCTTCGCTGACACTGCTGTTGACGTATGAAGACTTGCTTTGTCTGCCCACCCTAGAAAGGTCCCTACACTTCAATGGTTAAAGACAGACAAAAATCTAACCAGCATCCGTGACAAAAAGCTCCTTCAAACTCCCTTATGTAAGCGCTTTCGTCACCTTGTGTCTCCAATAATTTCCGCATCATCACTTGTCAGGTTTTATTTCATTCTTTCATTTTACTAATGCTCAAAGGTGCCATTCCCTTTCAGATATGGCAGAAATAAGTCTCATTTTCATCCCCATGCCAGCCATCAGTCATCTCACGCCAACACTCGAAATAGCCAAGACTCTCCTTAGCAGAGACCCCCACCTCTCCATAACCTTCCTCATCATCCAGACCCCCAACCAAGACACCTCAATCACATCCCTCACTAGCTCCAACAAATCAGACCGCCTTCAGTTCCTTGTTGTACCCAATGAAGACTCTCAATCCCCAGAAGCTGCCCCAATCATCAAGATTATCCAGTCCAATAAACCAGCATTTAAGAAAATCATCGGTAATCTTGTAGAATCTCAGTCTCTAACAGGTATGCGGATAGCAGGATGCGTGCTGGACATGTTCTGTAATGATATGATTGAAATCTCAACTGGGTTTGGTCTGCCTTCTTACATTTACTACACATGCGGTTCATCTTTTCTCGCACTGCTACTCCATGTTCAGAAGCTCTGTGATGATGAGGGTCTGGATGTTGCAGATTTCAAAGACTCTTCCGTGGAGTTTACTCTACCAGGGTTTTCAAACTCGATTCCTGCTAGGTTGTTGCCGTCCTTTGCGTTTCAGAGGGAGCAAGGCTTCTCAGCTGCATTTGTTGGCAAAGCCAGACATTTCCGGAAGACAAAGGGAATTTTAGTTAACTCGTTTTTCGAATTAGAGTCCCATGCAGTAGATTCGATGAGACTAGATCAGTCTGTTCCTCCTATTTATTCAGTTGGACCTGTGATTGACATGAGTTGTAATACTGCATGTATCAGAAAGGAGCAAGAGAAGGAAGTCATTGAGTGGCTTGACTGCCACCCTCCAGCATCTGTAGTTTTCTTGTGTTTTGGCAGCAGGGGTGCATTCCAACCGGCTCAGGTAAACGAAATTGCGCTTGGGCTGGAGTCTAGTGGCTGCCGATTTCTGTGGGCGCTCCGACGCCCTTCATCAAGCCAGGTGAAGTTTGCAATGTCTGAGGATTATGATGATTTGTCAGAGGTTCTGCCTGAGGGATTTTTGGAAAAAACAGCTGGGATTGGAAAAGTGATAGGCTGGGCACCACAGACAGCGGTGTTAGGCCACCCATCTGTTGGTGGATTTGTGTCACATTGTGGATGGAACTCAATATTGGAGTCTATCTGGTTTGGCGTCCCAATTGCAACATGGCCTATGTATGCTGAACAGCAGATTAATGCATTCGAGGCTGTGAATGAGATAGGGATTGCAGTGGAGATCAGTTTGGATTATCGATTTGAAATTGGCACACCATGTTTTGAGGAAAAAGTTTTAAGAGCTGACCAGATTGAGCAAGGTATCAGACAAGTAATGGAGAAGGATAGTGAAGTGAGGAAGAAGGTGAAGTTAATGATGGAAAAGAGTAGAGAGGCTGTTGTTGTGGGAGGCTCCTCTTACAACTATCTTCAGATGTTCCTAAATGATCTCAGGAAAAACATTGGTTTGGACTTTGAAAAATCATGAATGGGTTTCTCCGACCTGCAAACAACAGGTCAGTTTCTGCCAGTTGCAACATCTTGGATCCATTTAGGTCTCTGATTCAATAACTCATTTTGCACCTGTTATATACATTTCAAGGTTTTCATAGATTTATGCTTTTCGACAAAATGCAGCTGTTCATTTCGCATCCATTCGAGTTTCTTTTGCATTCCATAATTCCATTCAGCAATTGAGTTGTCAAAAATGCTGCTCTGCCAACATAACCATGATAAGCTTTCTGCCATTTTCATTGTTTGCTAGGCAATTCTCAAGTATTATGAAAAGTTAGTTGATAAATTGTTCTATATCGATCAGTTGAGTGGTGATTGTTGTTATATATTAAATCGTCAATCAAGAGATTTGTAGTGTCTTTTAGGCATAATTAAAGATTGGTTTAGGATTCTCAATATATATCTTTTGCATAGCAAATTTGATATGCCGAATCTGAAAAAGAAAGTTGACAAATTGCATGGTATTCTCTTTATGTTCCTCAACCAAGTCAAACCATAATGTTTGAACATTTGTATATGTCGTGGCGGTTCAAATATGCAGACAGCATTTTCTTGTTTTGTCTCTAGAGAGTTATCTGTTCAAACCTTGCTTCAGCTCTATCATATCCCTTGTCCCTCATAGTTTCTGTTTCTCAGACTTCATGTTTCACTTCACTGTTTTGAACTGGTCTTCTGTTGAAGTTGAAGAGTTTCTGAGGCACAAGCCAGTAGCCGCAAGGTGGTGGCTGAAGCTGGTTGTGTGGGAGTCAAGGCTGTTATGGAAGCTATCCGCCGCCTCAACTGCTACGTCCATCTTCAACTATCTTTTAAGCTTTGTGACATTGATGTTCACAGGACACCTTGGAGCTTTACAACTTGCAGGTGCATCTATAGCAAGTGTTGGCATTCAGGGCTTTGCTTATGGAATTATGGTACAAACCTCTTTACTGCCACAAATCTGCTTTTCAACTGTTTTGTATATTTAAAATGATACCCTTTTTCAGCTGGGAATGGCAAGTGCAGTTCAGACAGTTTGCGGCCAAGCCTACGGTGCAAAGAGATACTCATCAATGGGAATCACTTGCCTGAGAGCGATGGTGTTCCAAACTGGAGCAGCTGTCTTATTAACCTTCCTATACTGGTTTGCCGGTGATGTACTGTGCGCAATAGGACAGTCAGATGAAATAGCAGCACAGGGACAGATATTCGCCCGAGGCCTGATCCTTCAGTTATATGCATTCGCTATAACCTGCCCAATGCAGAGATTCCTACAAGCTCAGAATATTGTTAACCCACTTGCGTACATGTCCGTTGTAGTGTTTTTTATCCACACTGGTCTCACTTATATCGTCGTACACATTTTAAAGTACGGTTTGATAGGAGCAGCTTTCACGCTGAGCTTCTCGTGGTGGCTTCTGGCCATCCTGAGTGGTCTTTACATTCTACTTAGCCCCAGATGTAAGGAAACATGGACCGGGTTCTCTACCAGCATATTCAAAGGGATCTGGCCTTTTTTCAAGATTACTCTCGCCTCAGCTGTCATGTTGTGGTACTCCTACATCGACATTCTCTTCGTAAAAAGATTCCTTAGAAGTTGAAGGCATAATATTTTCTAACCTTTCGACGTGTAAATGCAGTTTAGAGATTTGGTACAACCAAGGACTTGTGTTGATATCAGGACTGCTGGCCAACCCAACTATTTCACTTGACTCAATCTCCATTTGGTACATACCCAACCGCAACTCGAAGCAATTTTCCACTTTCAGCAATTTTTACAGATATGTACTGTAAATCTGACCCAAATCGTGATTTCCAGCATGAATTATTTGAACTGGGACATGCAGTTTATGCTAGGCCTTGCTGCTGCAGCCAGGTTAGCGTAAATGACATTTAAAAAATACTACGCTGAATGCTGCATGTGGATTTGTAACTTTGTCCTAAGCAGCATCCGGGTCAGCAATGAGCTAGGAGGAGGGCATCCAGAGGTTGCTAAATTCTCAGTCATCGTAGTCAATGGCACCAGCCTTTTCATAAGCATAGTTTTCTCAGCCATCATCTTTATATTCAAAAACGGTCTCAGTAAACTATTCACCAGTGATCCTGAGGTCATTTCCGCGGTCTCTAGACTTATCCCGTTGCTTGCCATTTCAGTTCTCCTGAATGGCATTCAACCCATCCTCTCAGGTGATCTCTCAATCTCAGTTTTGGTTTCTGCAAATAAAATTTCCATCAACTTTTTATGTTCCAGGGGTCGCTATTGGGAGTGGCTGGCAAGCCATTGTTTCTTACGTGAACCTGGCCACTTACTATCTAATTGGCCTTCCCATCGGTTGTGTCTTGGGGTTCAAAACCAGCCTACGAGTCGCTGTAAGTTTCCCACCAGTCACTGTCAGTTCATTCTTCTCCAGTGTGACACATGGAAGAGCCCAATGCTGAATGTTTTCTTTAGGGGATTTGGTGGGGCATGATCATTGGAGTTCTGCTACAAACCATAACTCTGGTCATCTTAACAGTCAGGACTAACTGGAAATCGGAGGTACGAACAAACTCCCAAATCCCATGTCTCAAATTTCCAACAATCTTTCATCAGATTCGGATATTTCAAGACTTAATATTTCACTGTGCAGGTTACCAAAGCACAAGAGAGGCTGCGGACCACTCTAAACCAAGAAGCCTTGCATTCAGAGGGACATATATGTATGTCCGCATGAGGCCATTTTTCGAACATGGTAAATCTCTTTCGAGGATAGTTCAAGACAACTGAGAGAACTTTTCAGCACGGAAACCACACTTTTACAAAAACTATTTGTTTGGATTACATGAGTTTCCCTGAAATGGCCACTGTTAATTGTACTTTCTTCCTCTAAATCTTCCAGTTGGAATCCTGCGAAGGAAATCAGCCTCCAGCTTCTTGTAGTTTTTTCGAAGGTGACCAGAGATCTTGTAAATAAAATAGTCCACTTTATCATCATATTTCTCGTACAGGACTGGTAATGTGTGGGCAGCAATAAAACCTAAGCAAATGTAATATTTTCTTAACAAGGTGTGATAAAAACGACGTGCTTTGTTTCAAATGCACTTCAGAAGAACACAATTAACCTAACGCTTTCCTTACCGATGTATAGCATAGTTAGGAAACTACACCAGCTTCCGATGACAGATGCTGCTATCAAGCTTCCAATGACCTGACGATATTTAGAATAGATCATAAGCATTGTGCCTCAACAAACGTGGTTGTACAGCGATGTTATTGTACAATTAGAAAAATTGCCACTAAAGTACTCAAGAGCGAAACCAATCGGAGTTCAGCTTATTTCAATAGTTGAAACATACACATAGAAATTGTTTCGAAGACTCTCCACAAGCAGCATCTTGAATAAACATAAGAGTTCGGTTAGCTTCAGCACCAACTATCACTCCAATGGTCACAAACAACTCATCCGGTAGAACAAGACGTGGAACATGGGATGGCGATCTGCTTTAAATGATGTAAGTCAGTAACTTCAAAAAAATTGAAATGAAGTGTTGGCAAAACAATTAAACAAAGAGACGATGTCATAGCTCACTTGCTCAGTAGTCCTGATGCATTCCACCAAAGAAACTGTGCAAGTATACCGAGAGCCAAGGCAAAGCAGATGAAACTCAGAAAATGGTAGTTGAGCCATCCAAAGAGAATCCAAACAGCTGTCGCACCAGTTAACACGCTAGCAGATATCTTCTTGTTCCGCCACAGCAGCACATCAGCAGCTACATCAACCAAAATGGATAAACTCAAAAAAGATCGAGTAAGGGAACTACTGATGATCCCAAATAGTCATTTTATCATTTTATGCTTACATTTTCCGCCTCCTAGAATATGGTGGATGGGATTCTGTCGGCCAAACAGACGATTGAAATGAGCCGACATTGAGTTTGAATTATCCTCCTCAAAGAGAGATACAGATCTCTTCCTAGACGAAACATTTTCAGCAAGCTCCACTAAACTGCTGATGATGTTCTCTGACTGCTTTCCCTCGCGCATCTTGTCTCTACAGACTGCATTGACATTTATCACAACTTAAATTAGTCCCCAAAGACGAGAAAAACTCACATATAGCCATCACCTCAACATAATCAAATTAAGAAAAATAGTTTCTTCCTGGTCGGTTTCTCGCTGGTAAATACACAAATCCAATTCCACAAATCAAAACTCACAAAATCCAACTACTTTTCTTGAATCTTTTTGCTTCTGAAACACTCACATTTTAGTATTTGACTTAACATCTGGAGCAGATAAAAAGAGAATCAAAAAGCAAAAAGAGAGAATCTTTCTATGGTTTTCCAAAAGTGAGCTCCTTTAAACAACCCATTTGTAGAAACACCATGCAAGATGCAACCAACTCAAATCTACCAGCCACATACAAATCAAAAGAAGGAAAACCCTACAAGCAATATGGCAACAAGCACATGAAACTGAAACATGTGAGAGTGAACTGGATTCAGAAATACCTGTAGAAAATGGAGAATCTATTGGTGGGGAAGTGAAGAGTTAATGGAGCTGGAGATCAAGATAAGGATATGAGACACTTGGGGTAAGATAAAGGTAGAGACTTGGACAGACGAGTAGGTTGAGGCAGCCCTGAGCTCAATTTGTGAACAGTAAACAAAATGAGACAAGTGATTAATGTTACTAAATATCTCTGCTTTTATTCATCATAAAAATCTCTGCTTTTATTCATCATAAAAATCTCTGCTTTTATTCATCATAAAAATCTCTGCTTTTATTCATCATAAAAATCTCTGCTTTCATTTTGTACATATTTTAATTCAAGGATGTCAGTCGTTTACAAGAATATCATTTAATTCAAAAGACCAGCAAAGTTGCCTCAGATTCAAAACTCAGAAGTTCACTTAATCAAAAAAAAAAAACTCAGAAGTTCACAAAGCAACAAATACAATACAGTTCAATGCAAACTAATATAGTAACCTTAATGTCACACATTTATGGTTCGGACATGGTCCCTGATTTTGTTAGCTATTGATACTCATTTGTAAATATTACACCGAAAAAAAGCATCATGAATGGTGGGGTGAGGATGGAATTCCTTCCTGTTGCTGGGAGTCTAGTGGCGTTACCTCAGGGATGTCAAGGCTATCGACAAAGGCTGGTGATGATCCTGTCACTTGAATGTCACTGGATTGGTTGTTGTTGATAGGTTGGGAAGTCTGATCTTCTGTGACATCCACTATGCTTTCTTCAGGAACTTGGAGATCTTTAGATTCAGTTAGGCATGCTTTGTCTTCATCCTGTTGCGACAAATCCATGTGCTTTGTAGAGGGACTGAGGTTGCTCATTTCAGAGTGGGATTCTGTCTTTTCGACGATTTTATGTGTCTCCATGTGCTGCCTGTTTCAAGCAAAATGCATGAGAGCCAATAACAATGATGTACTTAGGTTCTTAGATATGGAATGGATGGTTGAAGAACAAACCTTTGTAGTTGTGCTTGGAGCAAACTCACATATGCAAGTAGTTCGTGTTTCTCCTTTATGGAATTGGACTCTCTCAGTTCAGCCTCCTTTAGTCTAGCTTCAGCTTCCGCCTCAGTAACCCTGACTTTCTCCTCCGCGCGCACAGCAGCACCTTCTAATATGATTGCACGATCTCTGGCTTTTGCAAGCTCCGAACGCCACAAGCTGGCTTCCTGTATAGCAGAGTCTCTCTGCTTGACTAGCTCATCGCGCTCTTTATTCAAAGAGCTTACTTTCTCTTCAAGTTCTTTTACCTGTGTTTTTCAAGGATAGTAAAATATTCAGAGCACGAAAGTCACCAGAGAATCCCTATATGTAGAGGACATGAGATATGTTTACAAGTTGTACGAAATAGCACATGCATTCATATGATAACTGTGTAGAGTTTACAACTGATTCTTATAGTACCTTAAACATTGATGACTGATGCTGCTTCTCATACTCTTTCCTCAAGCGCTCAATTTCTGCACTAACAATCCTTCTCTGTTCATCCATTGTATGAGCAGCCGAGGCTGCCATTTCAGCAGCTTCAGCAGTTTCCGACAGTCGTTCAGCTATCTCTTTGATTGTGGAATCCCGTGAACGTAGATCTCGAGCCAAATTCTGCAACTCTTCGTCCTTAACACGTAATGTCTCCTGCAAATGACATAACAATACCTATTATCTAAGATTCACAATAAAGGTAACCATACCGTAGTGATTCTTTTACACAGGTAGCGTGACCATGATGGTGAAAGGTCAACTTATTCAGATATTTATATTCATTATTAAATGTAGTCAGTAAGTCACTATACCGCCTAGACTTCAATAAGACTGTGTCTATCATTCATCCCAGACCATATACATTCGAACACATCACAAATGGAATTCCAAATACCTATCTAATCACTTTGCCAAGGTAGGCCTTTGTTTTACTTGAGAGTCGGTCGAATATTAACCTATACCATAAGCTTATATGACAAACTTGTAGTGCCAATATTTTACTTTATGATTTGACAGTAATACTGTAATAGGCCTCAGTTCATCCATCGAGTTGGAATAGTTAATAAAGTGATTAACACAGATGTATGCAGATACTCGCACTTGGACACAGGTCAAGGAGATACCTTCATGATAGTGAAATCATCCATAGGACCATCTGTAACTCTGATCGAGAGGTTCCCTAGTGCTTTATTCATGGAAATTTTCATTGCTGCTTCAATTTCTTTGGAGCATTCCAGTGCTGTGGAATTGGCAGCCGCAACTACAGTTGCAACTGTCCCAAGCCTGGCTGAACCAGCCCCACTTAAGGAATCCACTGCCTCTTTGTGAGCCTTCAGAACTAACTGTGTTGCACTGCATTGTCATCGGAAATGTAAAAACAGTTAAATATAAATCCACAGCCATGTGAAGGAAAGAGTTGCAAAATGTGCTCACTGCACACATTTACATCAATCAATTTTGTCACCACTAGTGATAGTGGCACTTGAGGATGAGTTAGCAGAGACAGGTCGCACGACAAACTAAATAGGAACTACATAATATTTTCCCATCCAAAAGGAAATCCATTGCTGTCAAATTACTTACTGTAGTGTTGACACCCAAGCTCTAGCTGCACCTGGAGTTTCAGCACAAAGAAAGTAGTCCTTTTTCTGTGGTGTTCCAATATCTTTTAGATGGATTAAAGAGGCACAACAAACACATAATCTTTAAGAGACTCGCCGGAAATATAGTTCATAAACTAAATGGTAAATACAAGAAGCAAAGAATTGGCAGAAGCTAAATAAGAACTAGCTCAACAAGAGGATACAGAAACAGCAGCCATCGTACTTAGGTAGCCCACTGAAAAACATAAAACAAATATTAATCAGACGGACATCATTCAAATGTACTTCCACAAATAAATTACAAAAGGTAAATCACTTACTGGAAGTTAACCGGAGAAAGAGCAATTGTACTATTTCCATCAAAAATAATATTTCCTTTGATCACTGCCTCATTCCTCTTAGTCCTGCTCGAACAAATGAAAGGGCTTAAAATCAATTTCCAACTAAAAAATTCATAAAAACCTCCCACAAGTTTTCGATTCCACGAGACCAGTTTCCAGAAAAGTAGCTCACTTGTACTCCATTTTCCCAGTGGTTGGGTCCAGAATCACCCATCGCTCGTTCCATTTCTTCAGCTACACACAACAAAAGTATAAAAGTGTTCTTCAGTTCTTATTTCCCTAAATAATCAGCTAATTTCAAATCAACATTATACCATTCCTCTATAAAATTCAAAAACAAAAGGCGTAACTGCAATCCAAAACAAGAATCTTAATACATCACATCGCATACACTAAATTCCATTCACATAATCACATCTATCAATCCGATTAAATACAAAAAATCTCATAAACACTGTCACCAAAAACACATCACTAATTACTACAAAATCCAAAAACCTCAATCAACTGAAGTAATTGAAATAGAACAAAATGAAGGCCAAAAGAGAACATTACAGTTTCAGATCGCTTGAGTAGTGGTCCCTGCAACAAGTTCCTACCAGAACCTGACGCCAATTGCCTCTTGATCTTCTCCAAGCTACTCTCCGTATCAGAAGCTCTCTGCGATCACACAATCAACATAAACAACGAGCTTCCGATTTCGAATTAAGTGACGAAATTGAAACAGATGTGTAGAAACTTAACTGGAGAAACTCCGACGGAGGAGGCCATTGCAGATCGGAGAAATTGATCGGAAACGATGTCGTCTGATTTGCAAGCCACTGCTTCGACTGCCTTGTTAGGTGTGTTGTGGTTGTTGTACGGTCGTTTTGGAGCTGTTAGGTTTTGCGTTTAGACCAGCGGTTGCGGCCGGAGGGGTGTACTTAGAAATTATGAAACGTTTAGTACCTAATTGAATAAATGTCAAAGTCAGTCAATTGTATCAGTCAGAGGGGGTGAATGTGAAATATATTGAACTATATGGGCCAAAATGGAAATATGATTCATGACAAAGGTTTCGCAAAGTGGGGGAAAAGTGCGAATATTTGAGAAACAATTCCAGAAGTGCAAATAATTAAATTTCTAAATTTAGCAAAAAACGACTCTGCTGGGGATCGAACCCAGAATCTCTGGTTTCGTAGACCAGCGCCTTATCCATTGGGCCACAGAGTCCTCTTGTTCACTTGAACCTCTTAAAATATAATATTTTTTAAAGGTTGGTAATTGGTAAAGCAGGAGATCATTTTAATATATTCTCTACTTACTATAAAATGCATTCCATCATCATTTAGAAAATAAAAAATCAGAAGAAAATGAAATGAAAATCAGTAGGCAATATTCACCTCATATTTTAACACAAATATATACGTATAATACATGTTCTTTAGGTTTTTTTTTACACCCCAAAATCCAGTCCAGATTTACAATGGCTTTTTTACCAGACAATGCTCCCAAGGTAAACTCTAACCATCTTTAATCAGCTTGTTTTAGTGGTTTTGCCATGCATTGCAGTGCCTACTTCATTTTCAAATTTTTGTGTGTTACTTTTATGTATTGCAGAAAGTGATCTTGAGCACCCAAGCTCACTGTGAGGAATGCAGATTCAGTGTTATGAGCATGCTTCGGAAAGTCCAAGGTTTGTATGTTTATGATTCTTGTTTCTTGTCTGATTGTTAAGGTTGTAATTGTTGCTGAAATAATTTGGTACGGTTTTTTCAGGTGTGTATTCAGTTGCAATAGATGCAGACAGGAATACTATTACAATTGGTGGCAGCTCTGCACCAAAAGAACTTCTTGAGACACTGCTCAAAGTGAGCCAAGATGCTCAATTCTGCATCAAACCACCAGCTCATGTTTCACCATCTAGCTGTCCTGTTGTCCAGGCCAGACCTTCTCCTCTCCAGACATGTTCTTACCTACAGGGCGGTTGTTGCACCGCTGCTCCTCCACGATGCTGCGCATGTACCGGTCAAGGCAGAGCTGCACCGCGTTGCAACTCCCATTATCATGGCAGATATTAGATGAACTATTTTTAGTCCTTTTTGTTAAATGAGTAGCTGTTGGAAGCAAAGCGATTGATAAACATTCTAAAATGTTGAAGTTCAGATTGAAAAAATGGCGATAGTATCTTATTATTCAAATTGACAGAACAGACTACAGAAACTCAAGACTACATACTTATTGTAACTTACTCAAGTAGAGGGCAGACTCACAATTGTAATCATTTGAGCTATGAGATCACCTGTTTATAGTCATAAGCTCAACATCTCGCAGAAGTAGCAGACTGGGAAATGGAAACTAGGACGAGCAGTTCAGAATTAAATCCGAAGATATGTGGGTGGAGCCAGAGTACAACATGGAGAGTAACTTCAAGCAACTAATGCTTCTGCAAGTAGGAAAGCTATATGTTGACAGCGGAAGTGAACCTAGCAGAAGGGGGACTATGGCATTCCTCTTCGGATGATGATTCATAGGTTGCATCTGCTAGAGAATCCAGCATGCTTATGACTTCAGATGTGTCGTCCAAATAGTATTTAGCTTTGCTAGGCTTCTGACCGACTGTACAAGCAAAGACAGCAGTGCTAGCAGAGAGGACGCCTTGCCCCATTGAGTTATTAATCGACTCAAACATGTCTTCATCAGATCTATCATCACCAATGCACAGAACAAAATCAGCCCTTGAATTTTTCATATCCATTGATGTAAAAATCTTTTCAGCGACCAGGCCTTTACTGACTCCCTGCAAATTAGAAAATATCAGAAAGCACTCTTTTTGACCTAGGTCATGAATATACATTAATAATTGAGATAGTTAAATCAATGTGCTAACAAAATCAAACCTGAGGTTTAACCTCCACGATGAACTGGCCACTCTTAACTGCAACAGGCTCATTTGCCAAAACACTTTCCAAATGATCTAACATTTCCTTTGCCTGAGAGTATCCAAAACCAGGATCAGCATCACGATATTGCCAGACAAGAGCGCTTTCCTTTGTCTCAATGCAAGAGCCATCGGTTGATTCTGTATATAGTTTCATTACAGGTTCAGCAATGTGCTTCCACCCAAAATCTGCACTCTGGCCACATGTCTCCCAATCCTCTTGTTGTGGCCACCTAAATAGATCAGATACGTGTGAGTTAGAAGTGACATGCACAAAGTAATCAAGTGAAACAGCCGGCTCATTACCCCAACAAATAATGCCATAGGGTCAAAGGTATAAAAAAGAGAACAAAAAAGTTAAAAGTGTACCTTAAAAAGTAGCCATGTTCCGCAGCAATTCCAAGCTTCCGACATGGAGAAAACCAGTTGCTGAGGCTATCCCGGCCTCGTCCGCTGACAATGAACACTGTATTTTTGCTATCCTTACAAAGTGTATTAAGAATTGAGATGACCTCGCGACTAGGAGTTTTGTCAATAGTGAGTTGAGGCATCACAGTGCCATCGTAATCTAACAGGATGGCCCTGTTTTTAGATCTGGTGTATGCCGCCACAATTGTGTCTATAGATAATTTTCTAAAATTAGGATCTAGGGCTACTACCCTGAAACCAAAACCTAATCCAATCCCCCAACATCTTCTCCTAAAATGCTCTGCACAAGTCCTTTCCATATCTTGCAAGAAGCTCTTTGACCAATAAGCTACATCATGAGAGCTGATAAATCGGTAATGCTTATCATGCCGCAAATGTTTTTCATCATCCGACAATGAAATAGCCTCATGCATTGCCTCCCCTGTAGCTTCAGCATTCCACGGATTCACACGAATTGCTCCACTCAAAGAAGGAGAGCATCCAATAAATTCCGAGACAACTATCATACTCTTCGATGACTGCTGTCTACAAGCAGTGTATTCATAAGGAGTCAAATTCATGCCATCCCTAACAGCTGTAACAATAAGACACTCAGCGTTTGTATAATACGCAACCTTTTCAGCGGTTGAAATTGATCTATCAATCAAAATGATGGGATCATAACCAGGCGCACCGAATTCTTTATTTATTCTGTCACGTGTTTCTGTGATTTCGGACATCAGTTCATCCATCTCAACACCCCTTCCTCTTGCTGGATTTATTATCTGGACCAATACAGCCCGTCTTTTCCAGGATGGGTGTTGCCTGAGCATTTGCTCCATTGCAAGAAGCTTCAAATTAATACCTTTAAAAATATCCATATCATCAACACCTAATAAAATTGTCTTCCCGTCAAACATGTTCTGAAGCTCCTTCACTTCACACTGAACCTCTTCCTGCTGTAATACTGACTGAATCTGACCCATATGAACACCAACAGGCATAATTTTGATGCTAATCGTCCTTCCGTAGTATTCTAAGCCAATGTAACCCCTTTTAGACTGATAATTCAACCCCAACATTCGACTGCAGCAAGAGAGGAAATGTCTGGCATAGTCAAATGTGTGGAAACCAATTATGTCAGCATTGAGAAGTGCCTTGAGTATTTCTTCCCTAACGGGGAGTGTTCGATAAATCTCAGATGATGGAAATGGACTGTGAAGAAAGAACCCCATTCTTAAGCGATTAAAGCGCCTTCTCAAAAAAGTTGGTAGAACCATCAAATGGTAATCATGAATCCACACATAATCATCTTCAGGATTCAGAACTTCGATCACCCTCTGCGAAAATATCTTATTAGCAGAAACATAAGCTTCCCACATTGACCGATCAAATCGACCTCCGTACTCTTTTGAGAAAGGCAACATATAATGGAAGAGCGGCCAGAGCTGTTTCTTACAAAACTCATCATAAAACTTTTCAGAAATATCTGGAGGTAGAAATGCCGGTACACACTTAAACTTGTCCAACAAAATCTGTGACACTTCATCTTGCTCATCCGGGTCAACCTCAATCCTCAAAGACCCAACATACAAAACCTCCATATCATCCGGAAATCCATCCTTGAGCTGAAGAAGCAATGACTCCTCATTCCAACTAAAGCTCCACCCTCTACCATCATCTCTCCTTTCCGCTATAACAGGCAACTGAGTAGCCACAATAATAATTCGATCTTGCGTTATGGATGAAGGATTATCAGAAGACACACTGTATGCATTTTCATCATCCAACTCTGCAATATTACCAGGCACCGTCATTGCCCTAGGAAGCCGCTTCCTCTCCCTCTCCCTCTCCCTACCCATCACCGGAAAATTCCCCGATGCCAAGTCCAGAAGATTCGTATATGATCTTGAAATCATCTTCTTTGCCAAGACCTAACACCAAATTCTATTGCAGCAGGGATCGCAAACAAACCAAACAATCAAAAAAATCAGAACAACATAAACAAAACCCCTAAATTTACAACACGATCAGATTGCACATAAATAACCCTAACATTTCAAAACCAATCAAACAGCTATCATTCAATCAATCAACGAATCAGTTGAGAAATAAACACAAGCAAAGTTAACACTCACAGATGATCGAAACGGCGGCGGATTGGGTTTCCGAGAGCGAATTCGATCGGCGATTTGGGGGAGATTATGTGAAGAGGGTTGTTGTGAGTTTGAACTGGAGAAGTGAATTAGGGCTTGATTAAGAGCTGAGCTGTAATGTGTCTGTCTGGAATTAAGAGTTATAAATAAATATTTAATAAATATTTAAAACAAGTGTGTAATAAGAGCTTAAAATGATGTTGAAATCTGTACAATGGTTTGGTTCTCAGAATATGTTACAAGGTAGTGGAAAGGGTGTCAAAGAGAGGGTACAGTACAAGTGACCAAAATCAAGTTGATACACAATGTGTCGGTTACTCGAGTACTGGCAGTGATTTTCCTTGTTGTGCCGGCTTGTTGCCCAGTCAGTTCATTTAGCTGCTGGGTTGATGGGGATGAGAGTTGAGTCCCATTTGGCGTCGGACGTGTTCAGGGATCAGCCTGATGATGAGTTCAGGTGTGGCTCCAGCCAACTACGAGAAAAGCAAAGGGATGAAACTCAATGCTATTTATATTCTAAAAATGTGGTAGTAAATGATGAGGTAAAATGATGAGTGCAGTTTAGATGCGTACTTCTTGTTTGAAGTTGAACAATCGTGGCAAGGTACGGCCATTTGGGAGGCAAGTATTTGGATCTCGAAGCTCGTCAAAAAAGGGATGGGCACATGCTTCAAGCTGAAAATTTCAGAGGAGAAGAAAGATTGGAGTTAGTTTCGACTTGCAAACTTGAACAGATTTTGAAGCATGATGGTGACGAAGAAATTCATACCGCAGTGCAACGAAGACTTGGGGAGTATTGCAGAAGCCGTGAAGCAAGGTCAATGGCCTCTGGAGGCATCATTTTGTGAAAAATCTGTGTAGTAGCACGCATTAGAAGAGAAATAATACAAGCAGAGCCACCAGACAAGTTAAGATTAAAGACAGTGAAATCGCAAACAGGACAAGGCTAAGGACTACTAACTAAAAACGAAACCACCATTTTAAATGATAGGAAATAAGTAGCCTGGCATAGAATTTCAGCATCAATAACAAAGTTCAGTCATTACCTTGTGCCAAGGGTGGGCTTTTACTTGGGGAAACCTAAAATCAGTATAATTTGGATTCATACATCGGATCTCCTCTCTAGTGGGTGTTCCAAGAACCTGAAATATTCATTACAAAATTACTATCCATATAAATCTGTCGATGCTAACACAGCGACACGGAATTCAGAAACCAGACCTTGATGATCTCTACTAGTTGGTCAACTGAATTTTCACCTGGAAATAATGGCTGAAAGAGGATAACTGTAAGCAAGCAAAACAGCATAATATTAATGATAAAATACAATATTTCAGTCACTAAGTGTCGTTGAACCTGGCCTATAAGAAGCTCTGCTAGAACACAGCCAGCAGACCAAATATCAATGGATGTTGTATACTCAGTCGCACCAAAAATGAGTTCAGGAGCTCGGTAGTACCGAGAACATATGTATGAAATATTTGCTTCACCCTTCATCTGAAAATAGCGCAATTGTAAGAATATGTGCACCTAGCCACTAGCCAGAATCTGATTTGTTAATTTAATTATACATCATTGTTCGATTAAAAATAGATGTTGGCATTTACATTACTGTACAGTCTACACTAGTCTTAACTTCAATACTGCTACTAACTTTTTTGGCGTTAGTTAACAGAGCTTATTAATACATATAGCACCGTAGTACATAAACCCTGAAACGATGAGCTGGTGAAACGTGAATCTCTAGGTTTTTTCAAAATGATATGGTTGGCCTTGTAAAAATCTAATTTTCATCACGATTTACACTTGTAATCTTATTGTATTCCTAAATCAATAGATACGTTAACTACTACCACTCGTCTGGGATATAGCCATACGAATCAAACTACAGCTTACTAGAATAAAGAATTAGAGCACATAGAGCAGAAATTGTACCAGAACTTTAGCGCTACCAAAGTCACATAACTTGACTTGATGCGTGAGTGGATCAACCTACAACATTGTCAACAAGTTAGATGTATATCAAGTACAAAGCCTTACTGGGATGAGATGTGTACCAGTAAGTTTTGAGGTTTCACATCCCTATGGCAGACTCCAGGAACAGCGTGAAGATAAGCTAGGCCCCGGAATATCTGATAAACATCAATAACATATGCAAGGGTCAAGTCAAAATAACTGAAGTGAGAAATAAGTCTAGATGCAACACAAAAAGGTAAAACATACTTGGTATGTGTATAGCTTCACATAAATTAGAGGCATCCGCTGATTCGCAATGGTGTAATGTTTCAAAACACGGTACATAGTCTCAGGGACATACTCCATAACCAAATTCAGAAAGAGCTCATCCTTACTAGTAGTTGAAAAGAAACAATGTCTGAGTGAAACCACATTGTCGTGATCCATCAAGCGCATCAACTGTAATTCCCGATTCTTGTAACGCTTATCCTGTAACACCTTCTTTATGGCTACTGTTTCCCCAGTTTCCAAGCATTTGGCCTGAAGAGAAACGATTTAAGACCATACCTCAATCAGCCACTGAAAGCATCTTCAATGTCTCATAAAACATGCAACAGTGGCACTATACCTGGAAAACAATGCCAAATGATCCAGAGCCCACCACTCGCTCGGCCATGTAACTAATAGTCTGCACATCAGAACAAGCCGGTTTCCATCAAGATTGATACTTGCATAAAATGAAGTCAATAGTTCCTCCCAATCATTCAACATTCATATACTAACTACAGTAAAACAGTTTCAACAGGATTTTAAATCTTCGAAATGTGAGAAAATAACCCGTTTTGGTTCGCCATTTTTGCCACCAATGGTTGTGGAAATTACATGACCAGTTAGGTGATCATTTCCATTAATAACAGATGTACCCATCTCCTGCAAATCAGACAAAACCTAGTTAAACACAATTAAATCTCCAACAAAACATACTAATGAGACCAAAAGACACACACCACAACAGAATACCAGATCCATCCATCAACTAAATAAACAAACATCAACAGCAAGAATCACCCAAATCAACACTGCTCAAAATCAGAGCAGATTAAGCACACATAACAAATCAATAACATAACTAAGAACGTTAGGTTGTAAAAGTTGAGACCTTGTCCGCCATTTAGAGCCGGTTGAATGGAGAGATTTTCTACTGTTGACTCATTGAAGCAGCAGCTGTTGTTGAAGCGGCTGAGGATGTGGAGGAAGCCCGAGAGAGGAGGAAGGCCATGTGACTACAGCCTGCCTCTTCACTCTCTCTCGCCTCTTTGATTATTTTAATGGTTGCTTTTTCTAGCGTTGACTCGGTCAAAATTGTTGTTTACAAAAAGATAACTCAAGTTTTGGTGTGAAGGCTCGAGCTTCAAAGAATGGTGGGGTGACAATAGCTGGATATTATGTGTAGCTTGATTTGAAGCCATTTGAATTACAACCAAGAGACTGCATGTTATGTCATGTGTTTTTTTTCTTCTGTGCTTTATCTTACAACTGGATCAATTGATTGTTAAGAACTTTAGATACCCTGAAGAAACTTAAAGATGGCCATATTCTCCCAGAAGTAATTCCAGCATGTCGTAGGGTGTTAGGAGCGTCGTCCCTCCGATGATCATCTCTGTATCAGGTCTTGCACTCTCCGATAAAGCCTCTTGGGCTTCGCGTACCTGAAAGAGCAGTATGACTAGAGTTAATGACTGTCGCATTTAGATGGGATCAACCCAACATCTATTTTCTAAATCAAACTCGGATTTTACCAACCTCTGTACTGTTTATGCCCCCAACAACAAAAACCAAAATAATGTTTTGATCAGCAAGACTGGGATTTGCCTGTGGAAAACAAATGCAAGCCAAGGTTATTTATGCAGTTGCAATGTAATAGGCTAATGTTGAGGGAATATGATCCAGGGTCCAGAAACTGACCTGTCCAAGTCCAAGCCCAAATCGGCCAAATCCACTTTTGAATAATCGTCCAACAGTACTGGAATGATATTCTAACCCGGGCACATCGTGCTTTCCCAAAATTCTAGTCAAAAGTTTGTATAATAGCCCTTTACTAGAGTTGGGATCGTCACTAAATGTACTTTCAAATCCCAATGATGCTTCTCTAAGTGGCACATTTTTCCTTCTTAGGCTTGATAACTTGTGAAGGAATTTAAATAGGTTATCAACCCTTTCACGCAGCTCCAACTTCAACTGAATGTCATCATAAGCTCGCTCTTTACTATCACTTAGATCCTCATCTTCATCACCCCATTTACCCCATCCATCATCATCCAAATCATCAAGCTGTAGCTCCTCTACCTCAGTTTCATCACTTTTCATTTTTCCAAAGTTTGTTTTAAGCTCCTCAGAAAGACCACTGAGAAACTTTAATCTCGCGACAGAAGGGTTCTCAAGAACAGCGTCCACTATGGCTTCTTTGAGAAATTTCTCTTCTTGCCACGAAAAAGGGCCATCAGAACTTGCAGTTGGGAAATTCTCACCTGCTAAAATGTATCCAATTATGGTGAGCAATAAAGCATCCTCCAACAGGAGTAAACCTTGATCTACTTTGCCATTAACGTGTCTACTCGATCCAACCAAACTACTTTTATTAATAATATCAATCATTTGGGCAGCGAGACTTTGACTTGTGTCACCTGCACTGACACTTAACATTTTTTCAGCACTGACAAAGGCATCCCATCGAGAACCATGGGCCTCATCTAGGGCAAACAAAATGGCAGCAGCCAACTGGATAATTCCTTTATTTTTCAACATTGAAGTTTGATTACTGGCCAGCGCTTTAACTAAAGGAAGCAACTCTGATCTCTTCACAGTGCCAGGACGTACTTTCACATTTACGGATATATTTTCTTGACGCAAAGTTTCTTGGACCCACTTTTTAACAAGTATGGCTCCATCCTTGGTCCTTCTATCAAGTAATGCTTCTAGATATGCTGTCCCACGAAAATTCTCAGTTGACACAAAGGATCCGGTAAACAATTCGTTCTCAGAGAGAAGAGCTTTTCTTTCTTGAATTTTCACGCTCAACTCTGTTAAATCCATACTCGGTACCCCCACGTTATGCAGATCCCATCCACAAAGAAAAGCCTCAATGCTTTCTAGAAGTCGAATAATATCTGTCGTGGCATCCTCACTAATAACTTCTGATATTGGTATTTTCACGTCCAATGGAGCACGTTTCAAGCATGAAGGCTGAATTCGATTATGTGAAACCTGTAAGTGGTCATATGACGTATTTTTGTTCCGTCGAGGTAACGATGAAAATATGCGATCTACAAGTGAGTCACCATGACAACAAGGAGTAAGAAGGTCAAGGGTACGGTCAACCAGCAATAATCCAGCAGAACGTTTCCGTCGACCTACATCATAAAGACTAGACATGTCTGTCATCATCTTCCCAATGACTTTAGATTGATCGCCTAAGGAATACACGTCCAACTTCAAATCCATCTACATATTTTAGAGAAAAATGAAATAGATCAGAATCCACTATGATAAAAAATGAGAAAAAGAAAGACCAAAAGCTGTCAAACAGACTAACACAAGCCTAAACTGGTGGAGAGACGCGGCTGAAGTACATAAACAGCAAATTAGCATTAGTTAGGATATAGCACAATCTAATTCTACAATTATTTGGTGTCACAGTTGTTAGTCCCTAAACGTATGATTATGAAAGAAAGTATCCTTGTGTACCACAGGTTTTCTTCAGAATAGTTGTAAGGTTCAATAAACATCAACATATTAGACCCCTGTCACATTATGGACACAAAAGATGAAAATAGACGATAATAACAACTGCTGTTAGCAAATTATGGTAACCAAAAAGACGACCAAAACATGAAATAAACAGAATCCATATATTTGAGAACTATAATGATATATCCACAAGCTAACAGACATGACTAAAATATTATTCCAGCATGGTACCTTGGAGGCTAGGTGATAAAGGAAATGAGCTGTAAGATTCGCTCCTGGAGGAACGTCGTCCCCATCAAATGGTAATCCAGTACTCAAAGGTGGCAACCCCATACTTAAAGAATCTTCATGTTTGACTGACAAGTATGATTCAGCCACTAACCCTTCTGAAGGCATTACAAAGAATCTTGATGAAAATGGACAAAGTATCATAGGGAAGTGAAGCACAGATAAAGTCAACTCTGGCCCCAGAACTTGTTTGTGGAAACTTGGACTATCCTCAAGTGATTCTTTTGTATTGGAGGGAGAATCAAGTACAAGATCTTCTTCGTCGGAAGAAAGCTTTGATATCCCTACATCACCTAAACCGGAACGCTTTGGGGTAACCAATGATTGGCTAGGGGTTATTTCAGACTTCTTGACAAGTTCTTCATAATCTTGGAGAAGTAAGGATTCATATTCATGAAATGCATCTGGCCCCAAAGGTGAATCAGGATATGTAGAGTGAGCCATCTGCAGTAATTGAACCTTTGGCCATTAATTGTTTGATTGCAAATCTTTCATATTTTCAGTTACATGTGTGTACAATCATTACCAATCTGTTGGGACTAAATAAATTGGATTAACTGAAATAACTAATAGTCACATTCATTTTATCAGAATCAACAAGTTGTTGGCATGTTAACAGCCAATAAAATCAGTTCTTAGTAATTCAAATTCACTGCAGAATATATGCCATTGATACGGTTAATTAGAAACCTCAAGGTCCTATGATCATGAATAGTATAATGATACTTAAACAGTACCTCGGATACTGATGTGAATATACTGCATTTATACACTCCATGGTGTGCTTTAAGACAGCGCAAAATGTAGCGATGAACATCGCTTAACAGGCGTGAAGTAATCACCGCAACTTTTCCCACAGGGTTCAACACTGTGCCCTGTAACATTACAAAAATCATTGATGGATTAACAAACAGATGAAAACAGAAGAAAGATACGCAATTCGTAAGTCATAAACAACTAACAAGATCAACAAACTTCTTTAAACTGGAAAACACTTTACAGAAACACTAATGTATATTCTGGTTAGAGATATTGTACTGTTTCTTACAAAAAGATGACATATTTTCAATCTCTCAGAGTTCACTATTGGTGGAATTTATCAAAATGCAAAATTCTAATTTCAAAGATGAGGGATCAGTTACCGTGTCAAGGCTCCCAGGATTCTCCAAGCTGCACACAGATACTGCTCCGAGTTCCAATAATAAAGAAAATCCTCCCAAAAACTGAAAACTGTCGGTACACCCAGCATCTAGGTAAACAATAGCCCCCTCAACATACTCAGATATCTAAACAATTCAAGAAACATAATCATCACAACAACTGTAACAACTTAACAAGCAGCAACAAAACACATAATTTATAAACTAAACATGATATACAATAACAAAAGCCTGGGAACTGATTGTATGTATAAATTACTTGTCTAATGGAGTCTAAGCAGCATTTGATCACATCCACCGACGCCATGTTTAATGCAGCTCAGCTTGAAACGATCGACAGAAGAACACCTATCAAACATGCATCGAAAAATATGAAATCCATTCCGATCTCTTTCTTATAGTCGATCGATCTGAACTAAAATCGATCACAGAGACCGATTCCAAAACCTAATTGTAATAGTTAATAGTTACACGAACCTAGATGATGATACAGATTATTTGGCCCGAAATTTTCAGATCGATACAGTTGAAATGGCTGCCGGTGGTTCCCGATGAAGCCGGAAATGCTGCCGTAATCGCTGAAACCGGCCGCCGGTTTCTTATGAGCCAGTCGAGCTCGACAGATTACAGAGACGATCAGTGACGAGAATTTACTGGGCTTTAAAAACGGGCTGCTCTATTGGGCCAATTATTGGGCCTCATGAACCGTTCGAAATATTGGGCCGCATAAATGGCACTCCAGAAACCAAACCCATATCTGTAAAACGAATAAATTTGGGAATAAAAAAAGATTAAATTTGGTACCTTGGAAATCAAGATATGTAACATTTAAGGCAGAAGCAAGCTAACTCTATTCTGATAGGGTTGAAAATTGTGCTACAATTGTTTGATTATGCAAAAAAGGTTGGCAGATATGAAGAAGCCAAAACCCTAATTCCGCACAACATGGGAAGAGAGTAACACACATGTGATCTATTTTCATTCTAATGACCTAATTTATCTCTCTAAACATACATATAATTAATTATTTACATATTAATTACTGCTCTCTCTCATACTTGTGTGACTGATTACATGGATGAAACTAGCATTGAGATCTACAATAGACATGCTCGATGGAGGCTTACTAGAAACGGGCATGGTCAGCCTGTGACACACTGTTTCGATCTGCGCTGTCTAAAAGTTTGTCTGGATATGTGATCTAGAATTGTATTGTAGTGTAGTGTCAATTGGTAAGTGTATAGTTTTGTCTGATTTGAAGACGAGGACAATTTTTGCATGTTTTTTTCTTTGGGAAATCATGTGGATGTAATGCTGTAGAATTCCATCATTCATGCCTATGTTCCCGGCGACTGTTTTGGTCGATTATTCTATTAAATGTTTTGGCGAAGAGATATGGAGGCTCATTAGCTAACTAACTCTAGCTTTAGGTAAGGAACAAAATAGATTCCATTTATAATCTCCCTCTATATCATCTCATGCTTATTTTATAATTATTGCCATTAGATTTGTAGTGTAGCTCATACCGGACGCGCTAAATATTGATCATTGAATCGTAACACCCCGATCACTGATTTATTCCTATATATTCATTCTGATTAGTACACTGGATTGTTGTGATCATGAATATGACTGTAACAGACAAGAGAAGATTGAGTTGCATTCACAATTGTTTATACAGGGGGTCAAAGAGCTAGCACATAAAACTTTATGGATATTTGATGACAAAAGACAAACTTATATCCTCTCTTCTTAAATGAAAGATTGGGCAGATGGCATATCGATAAATGCTGTGGAATTATTCTTATACTTGTTTATGTTATCAATATTTCACATGCTCATGGGTATACTGTTCTTGGTCATTTTTTATATTTGTCATCCCTTGCGTTAATACTATTATTGTGTGGAAATCAATTCTGATGGAACACTATTTTTAGGTTAATTGGGATGATCTAAATTAGGTTTTGGTTTCTCAAGATTCATAATTGTTCTTCCTTTTCATGACAATTGAGTATTTGAGTCAGAAAAAGTTAACCATGTATCTGAGTTCTTCATTTGGAGTTGAATCATTATTGCATTACAAACATGAGATTTATAATAAGATTAGATGAAACATCACTCTCCTTGGCATTTACATCACAATTTCAATATTTTAATTAACAGGAAAGATTCTTTCTTGTGACTAGCAAACATTTTTTTGATTAGATTAATTAGTGAAATTGTCAACTATCCCATGCATACACGAGAGGACAAAACATTGAACAACTAGCAATTTTCTTGGTAAGCAAAATTAAATTATAGGAATTAGTGAGAGAATTCGTATCAGCGACTTAACCTAATAGCATTGACGTACCCCATGCAACTAGAATTAGTTTATATTAATCCTTCGAATATTTGTCGTCAGTCACTCGTTGGAATCCGTTATTCGCAGCTTAGAAAATTGACAAGCTCTTGTCCTACGTACTACTAATTCAAACAAACATATATATAATATGCATTGATCATAAGTTAACAAATTCCGATGGTCAAACGTAAATGTCATTTAGCTAAACCCTAACTCATTGCAACGATTCCGATTTGGTAGCATTTTTTCAAATGAATTGCTGGAATGAAGACAAGGACTAGGTAGCTAGTTGATTGATGTTGAATTGAAATATATATCCGTGTTAATGGGAATAAAGTAATTTCTTGGATTGCAAGAAAATGGCGGAGAGAAGAGACAAGTTGAGAGAATGACCTTTTCACTTTCACAGTTGTAAATGACAAATGACTCTTTTAAAAGATTTTATCACCATTTTCTTCTGCCTTTCTTTTTGCTAAACCAACTAATCCTCTAATGTTCTCTACAAGATATTAAAAAAGTATGAACTGTTAGAGATATATTTACTCTTTTTTGGAAAATTATTTATATAATAAGTAATTGCGAATTATTGGAACATAGTTGTTCGACCATTTAGTAGCACATTCTTGCTAGCTACTAGGCTGGCTTAGAAAGTCGGATAAGGTAACGTCAGACAAAAACCTATTAGAAAACTTTTCCATAAATCTCACTTGAACTACAGTTTGGATTCCACTTAGAGGTACGCACACAGCTATGGCTAATCAATATTAAAATTGTTGTATGCACTGTTTCTAATTTTATGTGTCATAGATCACTAGAGAGGACACTCAAGACAAAACTAAGATTTTTGTTAATGTTTTGTAACAAGCACAATGGTTTCACAGTACAAAAATCTAATGGAACTGAGGACTAATTCTTCTTTAATATTATTATCTGAAATTTTAGTAACTCGATCCTATGGATTTCATTTTTTCGAGAATTGTCTTAAGCAATTCTCAAAAAGAAAAAACCAGCTGGGTAAATGAAAAAGTGCTTAAACTGTTGGCTAATAAGTGTCATCCTAGAGACCTTCACGGACAAAAATTGTAGTGATGAACAGGCACAGGCCACATAAATTTTAGCTGGCAAAAGGATATGCAGCCTCCTTGATAGAAATCACATGATTGTGAAACAATACAAAAAGGATGCAGGTCACTGCTCTCTAGCCTATGATACTATATTCTATACATAAAATTATAGAAATGTCATGAAGGCAAGTGGTAGATCGATAATTGATCGACAATTGTGTACCCTACTTGACTATGTATTTATTTATTTTTTGGTTTTGAGAATTTTGGAGCCAACTTCTATGGCCTAAGTACGTTCATCATATTTATTGGTCATTAAACCAGACGACATTATCGGTTTAAGTAGGGTCATTCTCAGTTAATTACAACGGGTTAACTTAATCGATGTGTAAGTAGTATAGGTTGACACATGGTAATTAGTATGTGTATAAATTGTTAAAACTACAAAATTAGAAAATTTCACACAATTTTGTTGCATATGTTATTTATTTTTTATACATGTGTAATGACATTAAAAATGTCTGTCTACCACAATTGTAGTGTCGTCTCAAACTTTGTACCATCGTATATGTTTCATTTTGTAATCATGTCAAGATTTATATTCTTCTCATGATTTAATGAAATGTACGCACTTAGATCAATAAAAAAAATGTCTCTCTTGTTTTTCATCCTCTCTCTCTACATTTCACACACAACCACCTCTTTTATAAGTCACTGTAGATCAACTCTGACGAGCTAACTCCAAATACCGATTCTGCAGTTTTTAAGAATTAGCCCTGCGTCTTCATTTACTTTTCTTGGATGATGATGGCCACTGATGCATATGGGTGAGCTTCAAATCTTCAGAACATTAAGTTCATACACATGTAATTGATTTTATGTCTTTAAAATTAATTAGGGTTCATCATATATTTACATCGAGCATAATGGATGATTTAGATTTGTCTATAACCTATTGTCAATTACTATGTCCAGATGTAAATCTAAATATATATATGCCTAGCGGCCCTTCACTGCTTTAACCAAAATCTCATGTAGATGCAAGAGATCTCAAAATAATTTATGAGGCAACCATTAATCGTGTAATTTTATGAACAATACATCTTTCTTGAGAATCCCTTGATCTGCTTTTGGTCTTCCTTTCAATTATAAACTGTCGACCTTTTTTTCGACATATGCATATTGATCTGAATTTGTTTTCATATGCAGATATAATTGAGAGAGATTCTTCAACTTACAATACAATGGACACTCCTATGATACAGGGCTAAACCCTAAACTCTATTTGTATAGAAGCTGACAGATTAATGTCCAGGGATATGGAAGCTGAAAAAACTACATCAACAGTGCCAGAAGCAGTAGCAATAGAGATCATTTCAGATGATGAAATCTCCACAAGCGGCAGCCAAAGCGCTATGGGAAAATCCCAAAGATGCTCTCCTATATTTGATCTCAACAACAAGGCAAGTGACGATATAGGGGAGGATGCCGGCGATCACTGTGATCATTATGATGAAGACGGAAACTCAACAACTAGTAACAACACATGTGATGGCACTGAAGATCAGGAGAGGAACAAAGATGGAACACATCCAGTTAGGCAGTACATCAGATCCAAAATGCCTCGGTTGAGATGGACTCCTGATTTGCATATTTGTTTTGTTCATGCTGTTGAAAGGCTTGGAGGGCAAGAACGTAAGTTCAATATCTATTTCTCTTAAGCATTACTTGCAAAATCATCTAATTTTGTGAGATGAAATGTTTATGAAGCCCTACATATATGTGAAGCAAACTTTTTTCAGATAGTTTTTCACAGGACATGGATTCTTAAAAGTTCATTCATCCTGTTTCTTATTTTCAGGAGCAACTCCAAAGCTGGTGCTACAGTTGATGAATGTGAAAGGCCTAAGCATTGCTCATGTCAAAAGTCACTTGCAGGTAACTTTATATATATATATACGAAGTGATCACATAATGTTACACAAAGTGCAAGTAAAAAAGAAGCATGACACCAGCTGGCCCTAGTTTTAATATTTTCCTTCTCTGAATGTTTTCCTTATTATCACCAGATGTTCAGAAGTAAGAAGCTAGATGAATCTGGCCAAGGTACTAATTAAACCTAACATTATTATACTCTATCATTGGCGTAGCTATTTTAAATCGAAAGCTAGCTATTTGATTTCAAGCAATTAATTCCCTGATAACCCGTATCATTGTTTTGCAATAGTTATTTCACATCACCATAACATGGTGGCGATGTATCGAAGGGTTATTGATCATGCATCATTACCCATCCTTATAATGTGCATTCTCACTTTAAAATGGGAACCAGAAGCAGCAGTGGCATCCATACCCATCAAGGTTTTCCACTATTTAACAATGACTCGTCGAGGTACATATAACTAAAGAATTGATTATTTGAGCTGATCTATTTACATATATATCAGTATAGCTCTTGGACTGGTCTACAACATAAAATGAAATTCAGGTTAACTGATTTTTTGAGATGGTCATGTGTAGAATTCGAAACATTGTAGTGAGTGGTACTCATACTCCCATAACAAAATGGAGCAAGACTTGGGGCTGGCAACAATGGATCATTATTCCACACCAGGTCATGAACCCAGACCAGTGCCAAAGCATTTTGGGCCAGTCAGGCAAAGCCACTTCATGGAGAAGAGGTGGCCTTCAGGTGGACTTCTCTCCACCAATGAGGATCATCGTCATCCAGGATGCAGAAGTGCGTCATTATCGTCCAAAGTATCATATGATCAGGAAAAGAGTATTAGCAATGGCCAAATCAACTATGCATTAACACTTGGGAACAGCTTACAAAAAGCTACATGGAGTGACAACAAAAGTACCATGCTGACTACAAATCTGTCTCTTACCAATAAACTGATGACTGAGTGCATTCCTACATTCTCCAAGTTTTCTAGCAGTGATCATAAAGAATCTGGAGACCCTTTTCACCTTATGGTACATCTTACAGAGTTTTGTCAATTATGTTTTTTCATGCAACATATTTTTGGAACTTGTCAAAAAACTGAAATTGATCCTTTTTGTTCTGTCTGCAGCAGCTCCTCCAAAGGGTAGAAGAGAAACAAGTTGCGATAACGGATAAAATGGTGGTTGATAGGGAAAGGCAAAAGTATAAGCTGGAAAAAGACATGGAAAAAATAAGGTCACAACCAAACCTACATCTGAGCTTGAGTCACATTGTGGAATATGAAAAGAACCCAAGTGATCACTTGCACCAGCAGCCTTGTGCGAGGGGACCGATCGATACAGCGCTGTCTCTGTCCTTGTCCTTACCGGCGACATGTTCAAAGAAACAAGTACAGGAGATTCAGAAGTGGGGGATTGAGCTACCAAATCGTTAGCAATGCCACATAATGGGGATGAGTACTTTAGGATCTGACTGAGACCGGAGATCTAAAATTAGTGAGATCTTGTAAGTACTCATCTTGTTGGTCATTGCATACATTTGGGATTTATAAATGTGATATGCATGGTTGCTATCAGTTTGTAACTAGCTAGCTTTTAAATTACACATGTTGGGCCAATGTGATTTTGTGACCTTCACTTGAACTTTTCCTGCACATAAGTTCTCTAATTTTCCTGCACACCCGTTGAGGAAGTTCTCTAATTTGAGAACTTCCTCAATTAGCACTTCCTAAAAATAGAACATTCTATTTATAATATTTATACAATGGGGTAAATATAGGACTTCTATTACTATTCATCAAATAAAATAAAATTCTATTTATTTTAATTATCATCTAATTATCTATTGAGATTTTATTATCATCTAAATATCTAATTGAAATGGATTTTGGGTAGAAATAAATTTCCAATCATTTCACAGCGCTTATTTGTAAAAGCGCTGTTAAATAATGTCTTTTAACAATACTTTTTTAAATAAGCGCTATTAAAATTTATAGAAAAATGCTGTTATATGTTAATATTTATTTATTTTTAAAACAAACAACGCTTTTATAGAAGAACGCTGTTATATTTAAATTTTTAAAATTATTTTTAACAGCGCTTTTATTATTAAGCGCTGTTAAAAAGTCTACTTACAACAGCGCTTATATAAATAAGCGATGTTATATGTCTTTAACAGCATTTTGGAACGTTCTAATAAAAGTTTTCCGTTGAGAACGTCTTATTCTCAAGTTTGTACGAAATAAATTCTCTAAACATCCTCAAATCACGAACAGGACGTTCTGAAATCAACACCGGTGTACATGCTCTTATACCACTAGTTGTTGGCATCTCCACCTACCATTAACCCACTTGTCAATACAAATATCGTAAATAAATAATGCACTAGATCAGTCATTAGAGTCAACAGACTGTTCTTATAATAATATTCAAGTTTTGTTGTATTCAAACTTTGTTCCTTCAAAACTACTCTTTAAACCTTATCTTCCCCAATGACTCAAACTACTCCCAATCACACCAAGACCGTCTCCGGCTGGGCCGCACACGACTCCTCCGGACTCATTACTCCCTACACCTTCAAAAGAAGGTAATGACACCCCTTTTTAACTCATATTTGAACAAATATACATCAAATTCAAATCTCATCACTGAGTTTTTATAACATGTCTTTATGAAGAGAAACCGGAGAAAACGATGTTGTCATTGACATACTCTATTGCGGAATTTGCCACACTGATCTGCACTTTGCGAAAAATGACTGGGGTTTCACTATGTACCCTGTCGTACCCGGGTAACTTAAAATTAATACCCTTGATGCATTTTCCCTGCTCTCTTTTTTCCGATCTTTAATGCGATTTCTTGATCATGAAAGTTGTGATTTTCTACTGGAAATGAAAAAAATGGTATGTTATTTGATGCAGACATGAGATAACTGGTTTGGTTAAGGAAGTTGGAAGCAACGTTAGTAATTTCAAAGTTGGAGACAGAGTTGGTGTTGGTTGCATAGGTGCAACTTGTCTCAACTGCCACTACTGTAAAACTTCTCAAGAAAATTACTGTGATGAGCTTCAGCTTTCATATAACGGTGTTTTCTGGGACGGTAGCATCACCTACGGTGGATACTCGAACATTTATGTCTCCGATCATCGGTAAGTAGTTATAACATTTCACTCAACATTCCCAAGAAAATTATACTTGCAAATATCTGAATGTGATCACCAGGTATGTGGTGCGTATTCCAGAGAATCTGCCAATGGACGCGGCTGCGCCGCTCCTATGCGCCGGAGTGACAGTATTCACACCATTGAAAGACAATGGGATGCTGAACTCACCAGGGAAGAAACTAGGTGTTATTGGCCTAGGTGGTTTAGGACACTTAGCTGTAAAATTTGGTAAAGCTTTCGGCCTGCACGTAACAGTCATTAGTACAAGTCCATCGAAGGAAACGGAAGCCAGAGCGCGATTGGGTGTAGATGATTTTGTTATTAGCTCAAATGAGAACGAAATGGAAGTTAGGAGGAAGAGTATGGATTTGATAATTGATACAGTTTCAGGGAAACATAATCTTGGGACTTATTTGGAGTTGCTGAAGGTGAATGGAACTCTTTCGTTCGTCGGTGCACCGGACAAGCCGTTGGAACTTGATGCATTTCCTCTTATTATGGGTGAGATTCATGGGTTTTTTGTGTTTTTGTTGGAAGTAAGTTAAAATGAATGTGAGTTGTGATCTGGAATTTTTGGGTTACACAGAAGAGGTCAATAAAAGGGAGTGTAATTGGAAGCATAAAGGGAAGAGGTCATCAAACCTGAGTATATTAACAAGGCTTTTGAGAGGTTGGTGAGGAATGATGTCAGATACCGGTTTGTAATCGACATTGCAGGCGTTTCGTCGAAGCTGTAAACCGGCGAAAGAGTGCAGCTTGACAAGCTCAGCAGTCAGATACTGATCTTATTTTCAATAAAAGAATACTTTGGTGTTTGTAGAATCATCTCTATTTTGTGTGAATTTATAAATTGAAGACATAATTAGAAGTAATGTAAGTTTGTAAGTGCACAGGTAAGACTACCTTTGTTATTTCTCTACAGCTTGGAAGAGTATGTTCTGAGACTGTGTGCAACTGAATCAACGAATAAATGCGATGCTGCTTTAAAGATGATGGTCGGTCGTTTTACAGGAATGCTGCTGAGGGTACCCAAGGAAATTCATGTCTGCTGATCAAGCTGACCACTGCAATAGCTTGAAGGAACTACGGAAATTTCTTGCCTTCCTTTCCACTCTTCACCTGGTTTTAAAGTAACTGGAGTTTCAATACAAGCTGCCTCCACACATAGCATGTGTTTGTACTCGTCATCTGCAAGATCTGGAATTGTTTTCGCTTTCTTATCCCAGGGGTTCCAGACAACTGCAATCAAATCATATTATATGCATGTTATCAACCATTGTCTGAGTGAAATTTTTTGTTCTTCATATATTGCTAGCACTAGCAGAAGCTAAAACCAAAGAGCACTAGATACAAGAAAAAACTTGTCACTGACTTAGATTATGGTAATAAGCAAGATACTGTCATGCTCAAGAATTTAGAATTGAAAATGATGAACCATATTGATCTAAAAAGGCTTCTGATCACCGCTTACCAGCATCAGGTAGCCCATCTTTCCGTATAACATATGTTCTCTTTCTCTCATGGTCTATAATTGCAATCTTCGTAGGGGTATTGATGTAAACTTTATCTATCTGAGACAAACAATACAAGAGATTCATTACAAAAAAATTAAGTCAGAGAGGATGAGTGTGTCAGGAATAAAAATGTGCAACAGAATAACACCAACCTCTGATTCAAACACAATGGCATCTCCCTGCTCAGTGAACCTCTCTCTGTTCTGCAGATTATCTAGATAATCCAGAGTCTCGAGACCCTCAACTCGCACTTCACTGAAGCCAAATTATACAGGCAATTGATAAGTTAATTGTTAAGCACCAATGGAGATAGCATAGAGCACATGCAACATATAAATAATGTTATTTGCTTCAGATCACCAACCCAAAATTGTATAAAAAAAGATTACTTTAAGTTATAGTACAGACAGAAGCAACATATATGCAATAACTTATTCAGCAGCACTGAGAGTTGAATCCAGGAACGTTGAAAATGTACTACTGATTCCACATGCCGAAGACATTACAGTATAAAAAGGAGACCAAAAGTTGATGGATACCTGATATCAGTTACAAAAAAATAACTGTGATATGCAAAGGTGAAGGTGAATGGTTTTCCATCAAGGTTGGTGTTTCGGACTCGAGTTGTGAGCAGCAAGTCTCCTCCTGGGCTCAAACATACTCTGAGGCGAATCTCATAGCTAAGAAGAAAGAAAAATGCATGTTACTAGACAGTCTAGCCTGTAGCGTCACAAATATTGCTTGCAAACTCGAAATCATGGGTTTTTGTACTTAAATACCCTTCTTGGCAACTTGAATTTATGGAGCAAAAGCTTAAAATAATATGCATAGTAAATAAAAAAACCTGTGAGGCCAAAACTTTGTATCTTCTTCCGAGTGTTTAAGGAGGAGATCAACAAAAGCCTTATTAGAGCTAGTTGTCACTAGAGGAGGTGGATCAGGATCAATGGTCCATATTCTTTTCCTCGCAAAGCCATGTTGTTCTAGCGCACCTAGTCCTCCAAACTACAAATGAGGGAGTATCTGATAAGAATACAATTAAACAAACTCAAAATATCAACTAAACAAAATACAAAAATTACCTGGGGGAAACATATTGGAATACCCCCACGTATTGCATTAGGCGGCTTGAACACAGCCTGTACTTCCACAAGTTGAATCAAGACGTCAACAATATTTCAGCAATAAGTCTCGAAACTAACCTATAAATTTGAAAATCCTAGCGTGCATTTAATAATAATTTTGCATCAACAAAAGGAACCTTGTTGCTCATAAAAAGAAGCTCTTCGCCATGCTCATTTTTCCAGGAAGTAACTTGTCCACCATACAAATAAACCTGAAGATTAAATTAATCAGAATCAATCATTATTCATGAAAATTAAGGAATGCAGAAACAGATCAGATCAGCAGATTAATCTTACAATAATATTAATTAATTAATTAATAATTGAAGATGAACAAAAAGGTTATCGAATCGAATCTCACCTCGGCGGAATGGCGACGGGATTCTCTGAGCACGACCTTGTCGAGGCCGTTCACGCCCTTGCAATGCTCGACGTACACAATCTCGTTGGACATATTTTGGTACGGATCGATTGAATCAGAATCGTGCGATGAAAAAGATGTTAGAGTTCGACGACATTACTGAATAAATGCGGGTGAGTTCATCATCTATTTGCAGATTTAGATTTCGAGGAGGGACGCTTACGTTATGATCGGCCTTTTGCGGAGGATCGTTCGGAAAAATTACGGAATTGACCCTGCGGGTTTTGCGTTTAGCTTTGGGGAAAGAGGTGATCATTTGTATGGGAAATGAATCAAAATCAATCCTTGATTTTAGGCTTTGAAATGTTAACCCAAATTATTTTTATCTATTGACTTGTATTCATTTTGATTTAGGATTTCACTTATTTTACTGATTACTGCATAACAGTAAGAGATATTCGAATTATAGTAACAGAAGATACATGAGAGCATGAGACGTTATGATCGGCATTTTGCGGAGGGTCGATGTCAAAAAGAATTCTAAACGTGTAAGTGATTCTTCATTGCTGTAATCTTATTCTAAACTTGTAAGTGATACCTACACTGCTCACTGGGCAAAAGGGGAGCTAGGAATTACAAATGGAATTCATACAAATATCAGGCGGTTTATATTAGCAGCCACCGACACTGTCTAAAACCTAACTGAAATTCACCTTCAAATTTTTAATCAGAAGATTTATACAAGATCCTACTGTGACATTATACAAAACCATCATCACCGCCCCATCATTTTCTAAAAATGAATGATTTGATTATCTATCTGAAGCTAACAGTTAACGCAAAATAAATAACAAAGGACAATCTACTTTTTCTCTTTCGTCACCATATTTTGGAATATATATCGGAATATATATCTTGTTCTTCTACTTCCCGGTGCCAATTATACCTGAAAGTTGTGTGTCAGAAGAAATAGTAGAGGTTTGACTGATGCTATGAGCTGTTGATCTGAGCATGTTCCGTTTTATATTTGTTAACCTCCTCCTGTGCACAAACGAGCCTGCAGACAATAGCTCCGGTATAGTTAAGTCAACCTGGGGCACTTGGTTAGAGTGTAATACCAAAATACTGAAAATTAGTTTTACCTCCACTGTAGATCAGCAACTTCGTCTATTAATACTTTTTCTCTGGCATGTGCAGCCTCAAGCTGAAGAGAAACACATAAAGAGTTCCACGTAAGATAATTGCTACTATACTTAATACTTTGGCATGGGCCCTAAAATTAATGCTTAAATGCCTAATATTATTATAAATTGGAATACCCCAGGGACAGAGTAACAAAAAAGCTTAGTGTCAAGAAAATTTTACTCCCATGTAAAAACCGCACAATATTTGACTCACCAATGATATTTCAGTTAAGTTTGTTGATAATGGTATTTTGCCAGCATTGTGATCCCCTGAGCTTAAGACAAGGTTAATAAACATAATATAAGTGCAGAGATATTCTACTGGACACATGGTATATATTTACTATTACCTGTAGCACCACCAGTATATAATTGCTTCATTAGGATAAGTAGTTTATCCTGCCAAAATCAATTAAAGTAATTACAATGTTTTCAGAAATTTAACTTAATTACATTGACAATCCTTCGAAAAGCATACCCTTTGAAGTATATTTGAGTGCAGTACATCCAACAACAAAGGAAAACTCAAATTCCCTTGCTGAGTTGTTGGCATTGCAACATCAATAGTAGGTAGAGGGAGAGATACTCCTTGATGTTGGGTTATCACCTAAAGCACATGGATTTGTATTTATTGATTTACTTGAATATATTTGCAACATAAGTAAATCTTGAAGTCTTTTATACAGTCAAAAATGTATGTATGATTTGACTCTGTTTGACATAGTAGATGTCAACATCAACACACTGCTGTGAGTATCTCAAAAAATCCAATGCCTTAACATTTAAAAGTTACAGTAGGAAACACCAACCTGCATGCTGTGGCTCTTTTGCAGCAAAGGGGAAGGGGCAACCTGAAGTAAAATGGTGAGAGACGTATTGACATCTATGGGGATAGTCATAAAAATGACTGAAAAGCAAACTCACCTTCTCCATATCAAGATTCTCAGATGTAACTTTGAAACGTCCTCTCTGCTGTACAAGAGGTCCTCTAGCCTTTTCGTCAGGCTCATCGTTTCCTAACAAAAGTGTTGTAGTATGAGCAATTGTAGTTTACAACAAAGTAATCTCAGATAGAAACAATAAACTACCTGATTTTGATGGTTGTACAATTGATTCTTTGAGTGGACCATCGCCTGGCTGCAGGGTCAAAGCTCCATTTGAATTAGGCGCATTATCAGCAATGACTTGTGCCAGTTTACTGCTATATGTGAAAAAATATTATTCATCTTGTATGACGCATATAATTACATAAGTGTATATACAATGGAAGCCCGAAAGCTCTTATAAAATAAGCACATGACATATATTTAACAAATAACCTTAGTGTTTTGCCACTGCCCACCGTGACCATAACCATCCATGCCAGTAATATAACTAAAGTTATCTGATATGTTGGTTATAAATAACCATAGCATCATAATTCATGATTATATTATCAACGGACAGTCACTGGCTCTTATGAAAATAGTTCTCAAAACTATATAATAGCAAGCAGGACATGAACCTAATGGATGACATCAATGAATTGGCAGATACCTTTCTGCAGGCGAAGGTGGAACAATGATGTCAGATAAAGTATTCAACTCTGTCGAACCTCCTCTGCGGGCATACACAGTTGCACATTTATCCATATCTCGTTTATTACCATTGCTTTCAGAACGGATCTCCCATATCGAAGATGAAACAGTTGGCTCATCATCCAACTTGTCATTTTTTACTCTAGGAACAATAATCAGAAAGTCAAATACATGACGACCAATACTTCAAGAACAAATGAAAGATAAGCAGATAGCCAAGGGAGACCATCCTCCGTGGCGCACCTTTGCCCATTATTGGCTGTGCTGCGCGCTGAGAGGGGAGAAGGAAGATCTCGCACGAAATCATTATCATCCTGTAGGAAAAATGACATTCGTATAAGAAAATAATCCTCATTTCACAAGGACAAGAGAACTCATAGCTATACCCCTTCATCAACTTTTGGAAGTTGGCCATGAGTCAACGATTGAAATTCTGATAGTTTCTCATTTACATCAAGTGCTACATCATCTGAGACGCAGTCATCAATATCCTGGATCTGATAAAGGTAAAAAATGATGACCGTGGTAAATGAAATAGATTCAAGTGGCTACAATAGTAAGAACAAAGATTGGCCCACCAAAGAAGCTTGAGCTTTCACATCTTCTATGTTGAAATTCCATCCACTTATCCCTCGTTTGTATTCGTTCTAGTAAACGATCAGTAATGGTGGGTATTAAAACAGTAGAAAAGTTTTGTCTGTATTTCAAAGAAAACCAAACTGAAAGAGTTGTCGAACCTGTGACAATTCTTCCTTTTGTCCATCTGGCATTTTCTGCTGTGCTAGCATATCTTGTTCTTTTTTCTGTGAGAATACAGAAAAAACACTTTATCAATATATATATTTTGCACATACGATAAATAATGAGATAATTGAAAATGGCATTACCAGATCCTGCTCACCTTTAGCTCTCTTATACGTTCGCCAAGTGTTGGTAGCCCATCCAAAAGAGTGCGAGCAATATAGTCATTTGATCTAGCTTGCTTGAAAAAAGAATGCTTTAACAACTTCTTAGCTGTGGGCCGCTTAGAAGGATCTTTTACCAGACAGCTAGCTGTCATCTGTTTGAAAGACTGATGACACAACAGAACTCAGAACTGAGAGAAGCAGATAGGAAAACACAGGAAATGGACAGTAACAAACAGAAAATGTACCCTTGAAAATTTCCTATCCCGTTCATAATCAAGGCTTGGTGGTGCATTTTGTAACGTCATGAGCAGCACCTAATAGTAATTAAAATTAGGCACGATTTATGTTACCACAAACATGTTGAATTTGTTAGGCCACCCGATGTACCTTCATAGGAGGATATTTTGAGAAAGGAGCATGGCCATGGGCAAGTTCTAAAGCAGTGATGCCAAATGACCAAATATCAGCCCTAAAAGAGAGTACCGAATTTGATCATGATTTTAGATGAAGAACATAAAAGAAGTAATTTCAGATAAATTGACATACTTGAAGTCGTAGCCATGCAGTTGCTCCATGACCTCTGGTGCCATCCTACAAAGACATAAAGGATTACAACTTTATCCAGGCAGGAAATAAGGTTCATTAAAGTCTTGCGTTTTAGAGAATCTTACCAGCAAGGTGTCCCCACAAATGTATTCCTCAACCGCTGCCGATCACCAGAATCAAAGAGACATGCTGAAACACCAAAGTCTCCAAGCTTTGTTGCGCCCCGCGCGCTGAGCAAAATATTTCCAGCCTATTGACAATAAACAGATAAGAGTATTTTCAGTTAGAATTAAAATGATATATATATTACCATGACAATCGAATTTCTATTGACATGTTACATTATTATCAGTTCTAATGCTACAGAAACACTCACTTTAACGTCTCTGTGTATATGCCCATGATGATGAAGATACTCCAAACCTTTCAAAACCTCGCGCAAAATAGTTGCTATAATTACTTCTTCAAACCCGTCAGGGTATGCAGCTTTTAAAATATGAAGACAAGACCCTCCAGCCATATATGGCATCACAACCCACAAATTGTGGCCACTAACAAAAGAGCAATGAGCTTTGAGAACATTAGGGTGATCCACCAGTAGCATTGTCTGAGCTTCGCGGGAAACATTATTCTATAACACCAAACAAATTATTAAGCTTATGTCCAACCAATTGTTGCTATATAAATAACACTTGCCTTAAAACTAATATCTATAATCTAACTCGTTCAGCAACAAATTAGCAGACACATTAAACTGACTCAAACCATGCATTGAGAAGACTCCACCAGTTAAAAATTTCCATACCATTATTTTCCCAAAACAGAACAAACTTGCCTATAACAAATCCATTCCCTGATCAACAACTCATCAATCATCGTACATTTATTCTAGCTACTCAAACAAACATCTCACACTTAGCAGACTTGTCTTGAGTCTGGAGTCTGGATTGAAAATCAGAACACAATTTACTTACTCAAATAATGCATCATAAAGACTCAGAAAACTACACAGTATTCCATGCCATTATTTCCTTGATACATAACAAACTTACTAATAACTAAACTTTTTCCCTGATCAATATGATAAATCTCCGTCCATCACAGACCGACTGAAAAAACAATCGTATACATTGATCCATAGCAGAAACACAGTAAACAAGCAAAACACTAAATAAATACTCAACCAAAATCAACCATTCAAAATCCAAAATATTAAGTATAGCAAAACAACAGTCAAAGTTAAAGCCAGACTTCACTAAAAAGAGTAGGAAACGAACGAGATCACAATTTTCGCGTTCGAAGTCGAGAATCTTAATAGCAACAACTTCGTTAAGCGGAAGACAAACAGCTCGATGTACGGAAGCGCTGACACCTTGCCCTACTTCCTCACACAATTCGTAATGCTCCGGTCCGATCGGATACTTCAAATTCTCTTTCTCCTTTTCCTTATCCTTCTTCTCCATCGTTGATCTCCTCTCCATCTCTACACGCGAAAATTAAATAAAAATTATATAAAAATCGGAAACGAAAATCGGCGATCGGTCGTCGAAGTCGGATACGTACATAGAGGTAGAGGATGAAGCAGATTCTGGGAATGAAATTGATGACGTCGACGAGGAGAGCGTGCGTTCGTCGTTCTCCGAATGCTCGTGAAGGTTCGGAAAGGTAGAGAGAGAGATTGAATTGAAGGGGAGAAGAGAAGAGAGAGAAAGTGTGAGAGAGCGGGAGAGATTTAATCGGATCGCCTCCCGAATATTTTATTTAATATTTTGTGGTTTCAAACAGATTTAAATGTATTTATTGTTTTGATTTTCTTGAATTTTATTTCTCAAAAAATATTAATACTACGTGGATTGAATTCAAAGATATTTTAGTCTTTTGGTACTTGTTGCATCAACCTCGAGATACGTGGATATGCATCTTTTTACTTGCTAATATTATTTTTGATAGTTTAGTAATTATTTTTCATAGTTATTTTCTATACTTGATTTGCATTATCTATAGATTTTTGGCATTATCTTTTATTAGCTAGTTTTTCTCTTTATAGTGTCGATGACCAAGAGAAGATGAATTTGTAAACTAAGATCATCACATCGCAGGCATCTATCAGCGGGCGACAAAGGAAACCTAATGCAACATCGCTCCTAGTAATCCAGTCCAGATAGCAGAAAATAGTCTAGTGTCTAAAAGCACAACAGTAACAAAGAAAAACCAATGAAAAGGATTTACAAGTATATAGACTAGAGTACCAAGGAAACACAGCAGGCAAATTCGATGAAAACATTCAAAAGGCTGAAAAGTGAAAACATTCATGTCTGGAAAATGAGGCGATATAGTAAAACTGTCTTTTGAGTTCAACCAATGCTATAAATGGAGGTGGAGAAAATGTGTAAAGATACTAATGGTAGATGGAATAGTTCATCACGCTCCTCCCTTCTGCTTTAGAGTTATCTTGTCCCCGAGGCTGAGGGCGATTCCTTGGGTTTTACTTCTTATTCTAATGTACCCGCTGAGTTTGTTATCAGCCTGTTTCTCAATGCTCACATTCACCAAAGCATCTTCTCCGAACACACTCTTGGCATAAAGATTGGCAGCAAGATATCCACACTCGCCTTCAAGGGCAGACCTAATTCAACAGAAGATAGTGTGCAATGAAAAAGAAGATTTGGGTTCATAATCATGGACTATCATTTGCTCTAGTTTTTACTAAATTATTACTCTATAAAGATGGATAAGACAGCAGTTAGAAAACTGACACAACTAGAGCTTTTCGAAAAGAATATTGGACAAGATGAAGAATCACAAATTTAAAGACATTTCGCAAAACAAGTCAATCTTTTATTGTGTTTATGAATATGGGTCAAGTTATGATAGTCTCAGAATCATGCCACAGTTACCTATTGTGCCATTATAGAAATATTCAGAATCCACCAGTTTTAGCACTTGAAAATATATGACAATATCGAATAAAAATACTTGAAAAAGAGAGTCTAAGAACACTTACTGAGGTGTGAGGCATTTCATGTTTGTTGACTTGACAATGTGGTTCAAAAATTCATTTTCATCCTGAATGACAGTGTTTATTGCAACCTGGGACATGCATAATGGTGTAAGTAATATGACGAACATAAAAAACACACACAAAAAATATGCAGGAAAGTTACCTTGTTTTCCCATTCAAACTCAGCCCACATGGTTCTAAATGCCACATCAGCGCAACTTGCTGGAGAAATGTAGTCCATTATGTCAATATGTATATCATTAAGGACAACGACTGTCCTCTCTTGCACCTTTGATGTTTCATATACTATGTTTCCAAATATGACACCAGTTTCAGTTGAAGAGACCTTGATATTGGCTTTAATTTGCTTCGTTGACTCAGGAGCAAGTGTATAGTTTTGGGGACGTTCTACAAGTTTGAGATCACCCATGGTTGCAAGTTCCAAGCACAAATTCTGAAGAGTCTCCTTGGTCCTATTAATGACTGTGACGTCTAAAACAATATCATAGTGATGGACAGTGACATATGCTTCAGCATAAACAGGGTCACTGAATCCTGTAAGTTGAAGAATCCGGTTGAGTTTGTTGGCATCATCACCCTCCTTAATAAACTCTCCCGTGGCACGTTTTAGGTCATCTTGAACCTCGTCTTCCAACTCAAGCTGGCTCATACCCTGGAAAACAAATTATTAAAAACTTCCAAGTGAACATGCACCCACAAAAAAGAAACTCTAAACATCCATTAGATCTTACTAACTGAATCTTACTACTTATTCCAACAATATTGATTCTTATACGACTTATACTTATAAAAAAGCACACTGACCTTCCTGCTCTTCAAGTGATAGAAGTCAATTAGGTCATCTGGTTGTGTTTGAGAAACCAAAGCTTCTGATCGAATTTCCTCTGACTTACGGAGTTGCTTATCAGACAGCATTTTCACAAAGCTCTCTCTGCACTTTTCTAGCCAAATCTTTCTCATTCCATCGCCTGTATTGCATAGTAGTCTTATGCACTGAAGGATCCTGGCATGAGAATCATTATCAATAGGATGAGGCAAGTATGATGACTGGCCAAGTTGCACCATAGACACCATGATCAGTAAGGCATTTGAAGTTGCCGCGTTAACTTCGACTTTAGAAGGCTGGACTCCTTCCAGTCTCAGTACAAGTTTAGTCAGAGTGCATGAAACAACTGCACCAAGGAAGAAGTCACCTGACAGAATCAAAGACCTTAAGTTTCCAATCGAGCGCAAAGATCCTTGAGCCAGAGTTGGTGGAGACATGGCAGTCTCCAAGGCAGCGCTCTGTGTTGCATATGTTCCATCAGCAAGAATTGCAGGCCGCTTGGAGGATACAGTAACTGAACTCACTTGCTGAGTTTTCTTTGTATCGTCTTGAGAATCTCCCTCCTCTTTAATAGTGTAAAATGGAAGGTCTCCAAGGCAATGCTTAATTGTTGCAAGACCGCTCTCAACTTCTGATAGTGAGAGACAATATTCTCCAATAATCCATAAAGCATAAGAGCAAACCCTTGCAGCACGGATCTGGTAGAAAGTATCTAGAAGCCTTGTTATGATAGAAACACGCAGCTTAGGATTCGATTCAATAATCTCACGAACAAAAATAGCTACGTCCGTAGCTGAGGCAACATTGCTGTCACCTAAGAAATCCATCAACAAATGAACCACAGTGCCTGCCACGTCAGGGAACTTGATAGCACAAGAATGGATGGCTTGAACCAACATCTGACGGTACTCCCCATCCTTCTCAAGCTCACCACTTTGGGTCTTCATGACTTCCTTCTTCAAGGTCATCACAACTTCATCAATATTTCTTGGTGTGATCAAATCAAGCACAATGTCTAAAGTTTTCCTCCTAACATCAAGATTAGGGCTAGACAGTGCTCTAAGAACATCCATAACCATCTCAACCATAATTTCCTTATGTGACGCCCTGAGCTCATTCAATCTATCCAACACGATGAGTTTCACATTGTTATCACTCTGAGAGAGCAAAAGCTGGGAGTAAGTGTTTGCAGCAGCTCTAATAGCAGTAGGGGCAGACGACAACGAAACTAGCGTGTTGGCACACTCATACACAACCGCAGTAGACTGAGCATTCAACAGCGATATAATAATCTTTATATACTTCCCCTTCTCAGCCTTATTAGTTCTACACACTTTCCTAATCAATTCCAACACCACCATCTGAAGCTGATCTCCCCAATCCGAGATCCTTTCAATATTACTAAACAGGTAGCTAATAGCCCTGTCCTGATCACAGTTAAACAGCATCAAAAATGCATTTCTCTTTGCAGACGCATCCTGTTCAGTAGACAAAACTTTCTCAATCAACTCAGGCGCATGATCCAGTAACTGCTCCCCTTGAGGCAACTTATACACTGCCATTATAGCTAAAATTGCATTCTTCCTCACAAAAGGATGCCTATGCTCCAAATTCTCAAGAACAGACGGGATCAGCGGCTCGATAATCTCAGCATTATTCAACCGACACAAAAACCTAAGCGTAACTCCACGCAAATACTCATTCGGACTCTGTAAATTATTCCTCAAATTCTGACAAATCAAAATCATTTCCGGTAAAAGCTTACCAGCCGAATTCGTCTTTTCAATTATCTCCAAGCAGAGCAGGAGAAGCTTCTGAACGATGTGATCCTCCGTACGGAGCACATAGCGGACGATAGTGATAAAAAGATGAGGAATCGTTTCTCCGTTGAGAAGGAGAAGGATCGCTTTCTTCATTGCGTCGATCTTAGCATCGACGTCGTTTGATTCAAGCGCTTCTTTGATCTCGTTGGCGAGCGCTGGCGTCGCCTTGTCGAAGTAGACGAGGAGCGTGCATGATTTTTCCATCATGACGGAGTTCAGATCTGACGCGGATCGGCGATTTCGTCGTCGTCGATTTGGATGCGGTTGCGCTCTCGATCAGATCCAGATGAGAAAGAAGGATTAGCAGATTGTATGTGGAATGGGATCGAGTATTTGCGAATTGAGCCGAACCGGTTCGATCCGAAGAGCCAAATTAACTCGGTCCGATTGGGCATGCGTACTGTTACTGTTTTTCTCCAAAATAAAACAATTACTAATATTTTTTAATAAAATCATTACATTTATTATCCTTGTTTAGGAAAAGTCCATGGAGTATATGCATACATTTTTTATATTAAAATTGAGACGTAGTAGTGTAATATGGTATTGGTATTAAAATTGTCATTATAACTAACGGCTTCAACAGTCGTATTAATCAAATCAATAATTTGTCGCACAAAAATCTATATTCTACTTCCATTGTGTCCTTTATTTATTATACATGTAATTTGAATAATATATTATATAAGTTATTAAAATGTTCAATTTCTAACTTAATTTCGAAATGTGCTTCAAAAAATCCGATGCTCTGTTTGAAATAAAATTTAACTCGTGAACGTTGCTAAATGAGACGAATTGTCAAGTACTTAACGTTCCAATGACATAATTGCCTTCGTAAATTAGAAAATAATTAAATTTTGGATAATAATATTTTGATTCGTTTGTCAAATTACCGATATACTCCTGAACCAATAAAATCTAGTTGTACAATATTTGAATATTAATGGCCTTGGGAACTTAAATGAATAGTACACTCCCATAGGTGCTTACCGCATTTCTCAATACCCTGACGCCCCGTTTGGTTGCATGGAAAAATGGGTGAAAAAAAGTTTTGATGGAAAATTTAAAGGAATCCATAAGTGTGTGTTTGATTATTTCATGGAAGATGAAAAAATACAAAAAAAATCAATGTTAACTTTTTCACTCAATTTTCCATGGGAAAATCACTTTCCCTTAAATTTTCTTTCCATCACTTTTTCCACACATCCAAACGGAGCCTGAATATTGAAGGCATTTCTCTGTAAATTATGTACTTTGTCTTTCAATTTTTAATGAAAAATATATATTTCTTTATATTTTTTCATAAAAAAAATTCACTATTAAAGGTAGAAGTTGGATTGAAGGGGAGAAGAGAGAGAACATGAGAGAGAGGGATTGAGATCCAGTGCAGCGTACAACACTGTACAGCCGAAAGTTAAATGACGTCGTTTTGAGTTAATGAGATCAAAACTACGTAGTTTTATAAAGGGTTCAACAATTTAAAATTTGGGTTTTAGTAAAACAGCGTCGTTTTGGTATAATTCAAACCAAAACTACATCATTTTATGAGTAAATTTTGAAATTTGAAATTTGAATAAATGCTGCATTTGGCTGTAGGCTGTATGGGAGAAGAGAGAGAACATGAAAGAGAGCGGGAGAGATTTAATCGGATCGCCTCCCGAATATTTAATATAATATTTTGTTGTTTCAAACAGATTTAATTGCATTTATTGTTTTGATTTTATTGAATTTTATTTATTTATAAATATTAATTATTAAATCCATTAACATACTTTAGTCATTTCGTATTTATCGAACTGGACCTAAAATAGGGGAATTTTGGTAGTTTGTTGCGTCAATCTCGAGATTCGTGGATCAGCATGTTTTTATTTGATAATACAGTAATTCTTATTACTAGTACCTTATGCACACCAATTGGTGTGTATATAATTAATCAAAAAAAATTGGTGTGTATATAAAAATATGAAATACATTTATATAAGTATTAATTGAAAAAGTATATTATTAACAAATTAAATATGATCTTAAATAAACATTATTCATTTTGATTTTAAAAATTAAAGATATAAAAGTTGATAATCATCGAGGGCATTTTTTGAACAGATTTTTGGCTTCACTTGTAACTGCTAATAGACATCCTTGCGTTTTAAATATAGTAAGATTTTCCTCGCTTGTCAGTTGGTAATTTAAGGGTTAAATAGACAACTTTTCTTATTTTTGATAGTTAAGTAATTATTATTTCATAGTTAATTTCTATATCTTATACTTGATTGGCATTATCTTTAGATACGTTTCGAATTTTGGCGTTATATTTTATTAATTAGATTTTTCTCTTTATAGTTTTCGAAATATTCAATGATTCATATCCAAGAGAAGAATTTGTAAACTAAGTTCATCATAGCTTAGGCATCTATCAGCAGGCCACAAAGAAAAACTAATGCCACGTCCCTCCCAGTAATCCAGTCCAGGTAGCAGCCGATATAGTCTAGTTTCTAATACCATAACAGTAACAAAGAAAAAGCCATGAAAAGGATGAAAACACAGCAGGCAAATCCGATGAAACATTCAAGACTGGAAAATGAGGCGAACATGTAAAACTGTCTTTTGAGTTAAACCAATGCTATAAATGGAGGTGAAGAAAATGTGTAAAGATACTAATGGTAGATGGAATAGTTCATCACGCTCCTCCCTTCTGCTTTAGAGTTATCTTGTCCCCGAGGCTGAGAGCAATTCCTTGGGTTTTACTTCTTATTCTGATGTACCCGCTAAGTTTGTTATCAGCCTGTTTCTCAATGCTCACATTCACCAAAGCATCTTCTCCGAACACACTCTTGGCATAAAGATTGGCAGCAAGATATCCACACTCGCCTTCAAGGGCAGACCTGATTCAACAGAAGATAGTGTGCAGTGAAAAAGAAGATTTGGGTTCATAATCATGGAAACTCATTTGCTCTAGCTTTTACTAAATTATTACTCTATAAATATGGATAAGACGGCAGTTAGAATATTGACACAACTCGAGCTTTTCAAAAAGATTACTGTACAAGATGAAGAATCACATATTTGTGCCATACAGGTCAATTATGATAGTCTCAGAATCATGTCACTATTAACTATCGTGCCATTATCGAAATATTCAGACTCCACCAATTTTAGCACTTGAAAATATATGATAATATCGAATAAAAATACTTGAAAAAGAGAGTCTAAGAACACTTACTGAGGTGTGAGGCATTTCATGTTTGTTGACTTGACAATGTGGTTCAAAAATTCATTTCATCCTGAATGACAGTGTTTATTGCAACCTGGGACATGCATAGTGGTGTAAGTAATATGACAAACTTAAAAAATGCACACACAAAAATATGCGGGAAAGTTACCTTGTTTTCCCATTCAAACTCAGCCCACATGGTTCTAAATGCCACATCAGCACAACTTGCTGGAGAAATGTAGTCCATTATGTCAATATGTATATCATTAAGGACAACAACTGTCCTCTCTTGCACCTTTGATGTTTCATATACTATGTTTCCAAATATGACACCAGTTTCAGTTGAAGAGACCTTGATATTGGCTTTAATTTGCTTCGTTGACTCAGGAGCAAGTGTATAGTTTTGGGGACGTTCTACAAGTTTGAGATCACCCATGGTTGCAAGTTCCAAGCACAAATTTTGAAGAGTCTCCTTGGTCCTATTAATGACTGTGACGTCTAAAACAATATCATAGTGATGGACAGTGACATATGCTTCAGCATAAACAGGGTCACTGAATCCCGTAAGTTGAAGAATCCGATTGAGTTTGTTGGCATCATCACCCTCCTTAATAAACTCTCCCGTGGCACGTTTTAGGTCATCTTGAACCTCGTCTTCCAACTCAAGCTGGCTCATACCCTGGAAAACACATTATTAAAAATCTCCAAGTGAACATGCACCCACACAAAAGAAACTCTTTACATCCACTACATCTTACTAACTGAATTTTATACTGAACATTATCAGAACTGAGGATAAAAATAAGCCATGAAAGACATCAGGTATGCAGAAGCTAGTTCAACAATCTATAGTGTGAAAGCTATATAACAAGCACATGAAATATAGAAGCAAAGAATATAGAAGAGACATATAATGTTCTGAACCTACTACTTATTCCAACAATATTGATTCTTATACTACATATACTTAAAAATAAAATAGCAAACTGACCTTCCTGCTCTTCAAATGATAGAAGTCAATTAGGTCATCTGGTTGTGTTTGAGAAACCAAAGCTTCTGATCGAATTTCCTCTGACTTACGGAGTTGCTTATCAGACAGCATTTTCACAAAGCTCTCTCTGCACTTTTCTAGCCAGATCTTTCTCATTCCATCGCCTGTATTGCATAGTAATCTTATGCACTGAAGGATCCTGGCATGAGAATCATTATCAATAGGATGAGGCAAGTATGATGACTGGCCAAGTTGCACCATAGACACCATGATCAGTAAGGCATTTGAAGTTGCCGCGTTAACTTCGACTTTAGAAGGCTGGACTCCTTCCAGTCTCAGTACAAGTTTAGTCAGAGTGCATGAAACAACTGCACCAAGGAAGAAGTCACCTGACAGAATCAAAGACCTTAAGTTTCCAATCGAGCGCAAAGATCCTTGAGCCAGAGTTGGTGGAGACATGGCAGTCTCCAAGGCAGCGCTCTGTGTTGCATATGTTCCATCAGCAAGAATTGCAGGCCGCTTGGAGGATACAGTAACTGAACTCACTTGCTGAGTTTTCTTTGTATCGTCTTGAGAATCTCCCTCCTCTTTAATAGTGTAAAATGGAAGGTCTCCAAGGCAATGCTTAATTGTTGCAAGACCGCTCTCAACTTCTGATAGTGAGAGACAATATTCTCCAATAATCCATAAAGCATAAGAGCAAACCCTTGCAGCACGGATCTGGTAGAAAGTATCCAAAAGCCTTGTTATGATAGAAACACGCAGCTTAGGATTCGATTCAATAATCTCACGAACAAAAATAGCTACGTCCGTAGCTGAGGCAACATTGCTGTCACCTAAGAAATCCATCAACAAATGAACCACAGTGCCTGCCACGTCAGGGAACTTGATAGCACAAGAATGGATGGCTTGAACCAACATCTGACGGTACTCCCCATCCTTCTCAAGCTCACCACTTTGGGTCTTCATGACTTCCTTCTTCAAGGTCATCACAACTTCATCAATATTTCTTGGTGTAATCAAATCAAGCACAATGTCTAAAGTTTTCCTCCTAACATCAAGATTAGGGCTAGACAGAGCTCTAAGAACATCCATAACCATCTCAACCATAATCTCCTTATGTGACGCCCTGAGCTCATTCAATCTATCCAACACGATGAGTTTCACATTGTTATCACTCTGAGAGAGTAAAAGCTGGGAATAAGTGTTTGCAGCGGCTCTAATAGCAGTAGGGGCAGAGGACAACGAGACCAGCGTGTTGGCACACTCATACACAACCGCAGTAGACTGAGCATTCAACAACGATATAATAATCTTAATATACTTCCCCTTCTCAGCCTTATTAGTTCTACACACTTTCCTAATCAATTCCAACACCAACATCTGAAGCTGATCTCCCGAATCCAAGATCCTTTCAATATTACTAAACAGGTAGCTGATTGCTCTGTCCTGATCACAATTAAACAGCATCAAAAATGCATTTCTCTTAGCAGACGCATCCTGTTCAGTAGACAACACTTTCTCAATCAACTCAGGCGCATGATCCAGTAACTGCTCCCCTTGAGGCAACTTATACACAGACATTATAGCTAAAATCGCATTCTTCCTCACAAAAGGATGCCTATGCTCCAAATTCTCAAGAACAGACGGGATCAGCGGCTCGATAATCTCGGTATTATTCAACCGACACAAAAACCTAAGCGTAACTCCACGCAAATACTCATTCGGACTCTGTAAATTATTCCTCAAATTCTGACAAATCAAAATCATTTCCGGTAAAAGCTTACCAGCCGAATTCGTCTTTTCAATTATCTCCAAGTCCAGCAGGAGAAGCTTCTGAACGATGTGATCCTCCGTACGGAGCACATAGCGGACGATAGTGATGAAAAGATGAGGAATCGTTTCTCCATTGACGAGGAGAAGGATCGCTTTTTTCATTGCGTCGATCTTAGCGTCGACGTCGTTTGATTCAAGCGCTTCTTTGATCTCGTTGGCGAGCGCTGGCGTAGCCTTGTCGAAGTGGGCGAGGAGCGTGCATGATTTTTCCATTGCGACGGAGTTCAGATCTGACGCGGAACGGCGATTTCGTCTTCGTCGATTAGGATCCCAAATTAACTCGGTTCGATTGGGCATGCAAACTGTTACTGTTTTTCTTCAGTTTCAACTTAAAAGCAATAAGATCCGTATAAAGTGATATATGTATAAAATATACATTATTTTTATTATTTTTTATTTTCGATAGCTAAAAAAATATACTTTTTGACTTTGTTTTGACGATTCAAATTTCAAACATAAATTGTGAGTTAGAATAGAGAACACATACGGTTCACCACAAACGTGGAGCTACTCAGAATTCGCAAAAGCAGCATGGATCCGACTTAGAAATCGATAGCAACTGTATGATTCATAAAATGTAAATGTATGGTTCAATGCATATCTGTATGGTTCATCAATTTGCTAATTATGGTTACAGAGCCATCCAATACAATTAATTGAACCATATCGACGAGAAGATTCAGAATATGATCGAATTTAACTTTTTAGCGCACGTTACTACTTTAATCAGTTGACATATTTTAATGAGATATTATGGTAATAAGATTTTGAATATAATTATTTGGCGTCACTTTACATATTTGCCTTATATTAATTCTGGTAACAATTTGAGTGTGTATTTTAAACCGTCCGATTAAAATCAATCAAAGATTAAGATAATTTTATATTTTTTATGAAAACTGTCACTTTATATCTAATCCCTTCCTTTACTAATACACTATTGAAATTAGTAGTTTTGTTATGTGCATCTAATTTTATTTTATTTTTATATATAGTTTATAAGAAGTTTATAATAAATATTGAATATGTAAATATGAAACTGAGCAGAAGTATTTTGAAAAGTGAATTGTGCCTTCAAAAAAAATCCGTTAATTCCTCACATATAGGATACATATAATTTCTTGAATCATGATTTGATATAGTGTTCATCATTTTCCAATCATGACTTTTATCTTTGTAGCTTTCACAAAAATCAGATCCCACAAAAATCAATCAGCTAGTGACAAGAAAGTTGTAAAAAAAGGAAATCAAATTGAGTATTATTCAACAAAATACTTAGATATGCGGAATTGGGAAATTATTTATCAATTCAACAATTAATATTGGTAAATGTCAATTTCCAACTACCACATATTTTTTATTTATTCATATTAATTTTCAATAAAAATCAATATAATCATAGTCATTAGATTAATTTAAACTAACAGTTAAGATTAAGTTTATCGTCTTACAAACATATATTGTCTCTCTAGATCATAATCCTGCAAAGTAAGATATAATGAAAATAATGGAGTTGGAATATATATTTTTATCTGTTGAATAGATTAATTTCCAAAAAGATGTCATTTAAATATTTTCTCATATTTATTTCATTTCTTCTATTATTAGGTTTTAAAAAAACTTAAGTATTAAGGAAATATTAAGCTTTGAACTAAAATTCTAAAATAGCAAAATTAAATCTTATATAGAAAATGAATTAAAATCATTTATATGTATCACATGAAGAAAAGTGATGAAGAAGATTTTAGGAAAATGAGATTATGAGAGTGCATAGTTGTCAGTGTCTTGTTTCTTGAACATTGTGTCGGTGGACTCAAGATTAGTTTCTTCTTCTTTTCTCCATTTCAACTCCTTCAGTTCACCCCTTTTGTACTCTTCTGCTCCAAATCCCCAAACTCAAAAAAAAATCCACAACCCTTTTGGTTTCTTTGGTTTATTAGATCCCAGGAATTTAGAGCATTCAGACTATGTTGCATCTTCTTTCTGCAATTGATATAGAGTGAGATCTTGCATCTAGGAGTTGACTTATTTCCTGATCTGACTGCTGCTGCTGATTGATGAGTGTTTGAGGTTTAAAGGGTCTTCCTTTGAAAAATGGGGTTTGATTTTAGACAGGTGGTGGCTGGATTTCTGACAATCACAATGTTTGTTATGTTGGGTCATATGATTAAAAGAGACCACTTTGATTCAATTCAGGTATCTCTTATCTTAAAGCTCCTGTTTTTACATTACCCATGTCATCAATTTTGGATTTCAGATGCATTTGGTGTTTTGAGGTTGAGTCTCATCTCTTCTTGTTGAATTTTGGTTGACCAATTTTAGTCCCTTTTCATTGTTTATGCTGATTATGTTTGGATTCAATTGCTTTGTTTATGTATTTAGATTTTTGAGATTCTTGATTTTTTTCTTCAGATTCAACAAGTGAGGCAGTTTGTGTTATTTGTGCAGGTGAGAATTTCTGAGTCATCTGATGGCTTTGGCGACACTAGTAAGAGTTTTGACAACAGCATTTCTAAGGTTGATGGAGCTTGGAAAGACGAATCTGAAGAACTTAAACCCTGTTGGACGAAACCGGATTTGGGTATTATGTTACATTGCTTTTGCTATAGTTTACCTCAATTGGCCACCGGTGCTGCAGATCTTAAAAAGAATGATTTTGTTCATCAAATTATATGCTGTTAGTTTGACTAATGTCTGACAACTACATTTGCAGATGATGTCGAGGAATCAAAAGGATATGTTACTTTCTCGTTAACGAATGGTCCAGAATACCATGTGTCACAGGTAAAATTCATATAACTGTCTTGGTGTTTTGCGCATTGATAACTTCTGGTCAACCTTTCGACCGGGTATGCCTTTTTGTGTGTGACATCAAGTACATATTTGTACTGGACTTACCTGATTGCTGTTTTTGGCATACTTGCAGATTGCGGATGCTGTGGTTGTTGCAAGATCCCTTGGAGCAACTCTAGTGATTCCTGACATCAGGGGTTCTAAGACGGGTGAAAGAAGGTCAGTATGCATTTTTCTGCTCATTGTTAGTGTCAAACTAACTCTAGAAAGCAATCTAACGTTGCCAACTGTGAACAGGACTTTTGGGGAGATATACGACGTTAAGAAGTTCATGCGTAGTCTCAAAGGTGTTGTGAGAATTTCCAAATCGCTCCCAAATGGCATTGGAAATATTGCTACTGTTTCAGTCCCTAACAGAGTAACTGAGGAATACATCGCCGAACACATAAAGCCAGTTTACACGAAGAAAGGCAGCATCAGACTTTCGATACATATCCATTCAGTAAACATGAAGAAGAGTGACACAAAGGGTAACTCAGATTCCATTGCGTGCTTGGGCATGTTTGGGACTTTAGAGCTGCAACCAGCTGTCCAAGAAGTAGTTGACTCCATGGTTGAGCGGCTAAGAACTTTGAGTAGGAAATCTGATGGCCATTTTGTTGCGATTGACCTGAGAGTTGATATTTTAGAGAGTAAAGGCTGCCAAGAAAATGAAGCTAGTGAAGCTAAAAGTTGTTATGATGGAATGGAGATAGCTGAATTCTTGCAGAAAACGGGATTCGACAAGAGTACCACAATCTATTTGACGCAAACAGTTTGGCACAGTAGCCTCGACGCTCTGAAAGAGTTCTTCCCAAAAACATATACCAAGGTAACATTGCGTCTCAATATCATATAAACTTTTACTCTTCCAGTTTCCAACAAAAAGAAATATTTATAAACGCATACTGTCAGATCATCTGTTCGAGTATCAGTGTGCTAAGTGACATATGTGTTCGTCATTGCAGGAAGGCATAATGCCGGCAGACAAAAAACTTAAGTACCTAAATGAAAACTCTGTCGAGTATCAAGAGGCTATTGACTTCTACATTTGTGCCGAAAGTGACATTTTTGTGCCAGCCATATCAGGCCTATTTTACGCAAATGTAGCTGGAAAAAGAATAGCTGCTGGAAAAACACAAATATTCGTACCAGCCACAATTCCTGGTAAATCTGCTCCTGCTGACGAATTCCTGTCCCATTACATCACCAAGAAAAACCACTTCGCATATTCATGTTACTGTTAAATTCTGGGGGAGTCAGAACTTCACGTGTTCTTTGCATCAAAGCGGCAAAGAAAATCCAAGAAAATGCGCAAAACTCCTACATTATCTGAAACTTATTTCAACACTATTTTTTCTGCATAGTTTCCTACTCTCCGTCAAGCTGATTTTTGTAATACAGTGAACAAGCCTCAGAAAAGCTTAAATGTCTGTATAATTGTTTGAAATAACCTCTTGTTGAAATTCAATGTTTTAAACCTCATTTTGCAGGCGATAATTTGATTGAAATGTACTTGATGTAGTTTGATGAAATGTCTTGTACTCGATATGTAATTCCACCGATCAAAAAAAAACCTCATTTTGCAGAAATTTTAAAAAATCCTATATGTGCGCGGAAGCTACATTGCACGTTAAATATCGCAACTGTCAAGAAATAAAATTCAGGAGATGCAGAAATGTCAGAAGGGAAAATGCAGGTATATATTTACGATAATAATTAAACGTGATACTGAGAGTGAAGATACAGATTCACAGTTTTCATTCAAAGTAACATTTCTTTATGTACCTTTATATTTCCTGGGCAGGGGATGTGTGCTTGTTGTTCGTGTTCCAACTGGTACGAGGAGTACCCATTTAAGGATTTGAGTTGTTTCTGCTGCGTTTAAGTCGTTTGAAGCGCTTGCTGACATAAGTTGACAAGGGAGTCTTTGGAACTGGGATAAGCTTTCCAACAGCAGCAAGAGGCCAGCTGCAGTTCAAAGTCAGAAGTCACACATTATTAGATTTTTGGCTGGTCCATTTTGTGAAACTGTGAAATAAATTGTTTGCATAAGTTAAGTCTGGAGCAAAGAGGCTTACGCGACGATGGCGAGTGACAAACAAATGAGCCATTGCAGGATATTGAGCTTGACTATAGTGAAGAAGCTTCCGAGGAACATAATGATCAGAATCTGGGACAGTGAAGGATTTGAATATGTTGACTGACTGACGCTGTGAAAATGAAAGAACTTCAAAATGGTTCGAACACAAAAGACCTGAAGGATAAATGTCATTCCAACTATCCCGACAAAGAGATGGTTTTTGGTGACCCCGCTGAAGACATTGACCTCATCCGGCTTCCTGGCGTTGAACTCGTTGAAAATCTGAACAAAGACAAACAGAAATAACTGATCAGCTGACTCGACTACAAGTATATAGAGTTACATTGGGGACACAGTTTACTGATCAGGCTTCTACTGATTTTTCCGAGCTAAAAATTGGACTTACTTGACATAAGACAAATGTGTTGAAGACCATAGTATTCTTCAGCATTTCAGCATGCTCCATGTTGCTTCCCAAGTCAAGGATACGTGTACCGGCGAAGTTGAGGACCAGTAAGACAGTGACCTGATACAATGCCTACAGAAAGCCACCACCCATCATTACAGAAGATTAGTTAAAACGTGGGGAAGCACTCGCAGAAGCGTTTGAGCAATGACAGACAGACAACGGGTTTCAGTAGAAACATACTTGTATGAGCAAGTTTCTCCACATAATATTTGTTATAAGAGGTTCCCTGGATGAAACAAAAGCAAAAGTCAATCTTCAAGTCCCAAATATTGGCATTTACTCGCCTCCGGGCAATTTGGAACTCCTAGCAAGTTTGCAAAATTTAAAATGGAGAATAAAGAGAGTTGTTATCCTTCACCTGCGGCCTACAGGACTTCTATGCATCAAATGGTCTGTAGGTGGTTCAGTAGCCAGTGCAAGTGCTCCAAGCGTGTCCATGATCAAGTTGACCCAGAGAAGCTATACAGAATAAAATTGTCAGACATCAGTGGTAACGGATGATGAGCTAAGAGTAAAACCGGCATTTTGAAAGTTGCGCAGAAACTTAACATTGTTACAACCTGCACGGCATTCAAAGGAACATCCCCAGCAGTCACGGCTGCCACAACATTAATCACCAGCGCTGCAACATTGACAGTGAGTTGGAACTGGATGAATTTCTGAATATTGGCATACACAGACCGCCCCCATCTTACAACCTGATGAAACCCGAGAAACAAATTAGTCCATTTCCCAAGTTATAAAAGCCACGTCAGTTATTTCCTCAAAAACAAGCTCTGAACTTTCCTTACCTTAACAACAGAAGCAAAGTTGTCATCCAGGATGATAATGTCAGAGCTTTCCTTTGCGACTTCTGTTCCTGCAATTCCCATAGCAAGTCCAATATCTGCCTGGAAACCAATATAAGAAAAATGGTCACGTCTGGCTCTGACAAAACTGATCCATCTTGCACAGGAATTTTCTAACCTCGTGTAGAGCAGGTGCATCGTTGGTACCATCTCCTGTTACAGCAACTACATCCCCTTGTTTGCGCAATGCTTGCACTAAAAGAAGCTTGTCGCTAGGAGAAGACCTGCCCATCACCTATGCATTTTAATAAAAAGGTTAGTTTTTCTAGAAGCCAGTCAGAAAATGAAGTAACAGAAGAAAGGCTTGTTGCAAAATATACTGATATTTTTTGAGCAGCTTGTTCTCTTTCTGTTTCAGACATTTCACGGAATGTTTTGCCTTCTATGATCACACCATCTGTAGCTTCAGCTTCAGAATTTAGTATCCCACATTCCAATGCAATCGCTTTGGCAGTTTGAAGATTATCACCAGTGACCATCCGCACCTGTAGATGCATTCATGTAATTTGCATGGATAAAAAGTAAAAATCGAGCAGATGAAAGATGTAAAGAGATACTAATTGTACCTTTACACCGGCATTCGTGCAGACTCTGACAGCTTCCCTAACTCCAGGACGGCAAGGATCCTGGAATGACAGCAAATTTAAGTTCACAGCAGCTTCATAAAGGTAGACAAATATTTCAACATGACTGGTACACCTTTATGCCAACGATGGCAAGCAGAACTAAATCATCTTCAGGCAAAGACCATTCAGATAGATGATCTTCATCAGGAAGCTCGGATTCGTATGGTCTGTAAGCAATGGCAACACACCGAAGACTCTTTGCAGCCATTTCATCAATAGCATTCCTCAAAAATGCCTGTGGATATTTCAAGTAAAAATCTCAATACCCAATTGTTGATTCAAGTATCGGCTAAGTAGTTAAAAAAGTTGAAGGTTTAAAACCTTGGTTTCATCAATGGACTGTGAGCTCCCATCAATATCAATGTATCTCGAACATGACTGCAGAACCATCTCAGCAGCTCCTTTCCAATGTATGTGAACTTTACCATCTTTCTGAGAACATATGGTTGCATGTCAATTTATCTAGTCAGAAATTGCTTTTACTGGGGGTTATTATTGAGAGCAACTCACCCGTTGAAGTGCAACACCTCCGCGCTTTTTCTCAGAGTTGAAAGGGAAGACTTGAAGTAACTTGGTCTCCGATCTTATTCCTTCAAAATCCATCCCTAACTGTAAACCGAAGAGAAAAGGTATAAAATGTATATTTTGCATTTCGGGCGTATATATACCCAAAAAAGGTTCCATTATACCTTGACGGCCCAGGAGAGGATGGCTTTTTCGGTTGGGGATCCTGAAACCTCTTTTTCTCCACCATCCTTCAGGGGCAAAAACATGACAAGAGCATGATGTTTATTTAAGGGTATGAATAGCAGCTATGAAAAAAAGAGTTGCCGTTAATGTACTTCCTTACCTTGGGTACGAAGACTTTTCCTGAAGTATTCTGAGCAACACCCTCGTGGAGTAGGGAGTTAACGACAGGATTCAACTGTGAGGAGTCATCTGGATGGTTCATTTTTGTGCGTCCAATGTAAGCTTCAACGACAGTCATCTGCAGAAAACATAGAGATTGTCAGAGAAGCTGAGTAAAGTAAATTACAGGGTACGTACGAATTATAATCACGAACAGACATGCTGGACCTGATTCAACGTCAAAGTTCCTGTTTTATCACTACAGATTGTAGTTGCTGATCCCATAGTTTCACAAGCTGAAAGTCTGCGCACCAAAGCCTTGTCTGCCATCATTTTGCGCATGGAATAGGCCAAACTGCTCAGTTGCAGATGCACACATTACAAGATCAGATTCACATAGATGCACATTTAATTTTTCACTGACAAAAATCAAGTTGGAAAAGAAACACTAAAAATCCCGGACTTACGTCAAGGTGACAGCCAAAGGAAGGCCTTCGGGAACAGCAACGACCACAATAGTCACCTAGATACACAAAAAGGGATGAGGATAGCGAGTGAGCCGGGAAAGTATCATCAAATATAATGTCAGGAATTTATACACATCATTTGGAAAGTACATACAGCAATGGTAACTATCTTAATGACATCATCGATGGCTTCACTGAAACTGGTACTACCAGTAAACTGCACTGTCCCATCTGGATCTCTTGTATTCCCGGTAAAGTACCTGCAAGTGTAAAAAAACTTATGGACCAAAAAATCCACTTGAAGCCAAAGACTCCGCTCGCTTGGTTAATGGCTTACCTGACCAAAAGAACAACCAGCACACAGCCAGCAACGGTCAGCCCAACAATTCCTATAAATGTTGCAACTCCATTCAGGCGAACCTATCAATTATCCACAACCATTATAAATGTTGAGAAAATATTATTAGCCCATAAACCTTATAATATTTTACAGAAATATGCATAGTGATAAAATGGAACTTAGCAGAACAAGCATTGGTTTAATAACCTGTAAGGGAGTTTCTTCACCAGTATCCTCTGAAATACTAGCCATCAACAGACCCCACTCGGTATTAATTCCAACCCCAGTTACCTAGAAAATAAAATCACAATAACTCAGAATGTTATCGGAAACATTTCATCGGATGAAGTGGTACTTTTAGAATCTCAAACAATATTAGAAAAAGATCAGAAGTAAAATTACCAGCATGGTACCAACACCATCTGCTACTTTACATCCAGACATTAAAAATGGTTCTTTATGATCCTTGTGAACCTGAAAGAAACATGCAATTTTTCAATATATATAAAGCTAGCCTAATAAAAATTGTCAATTAGGGTCAACTTACAATCTTGCTTTCACCAGTCATGCTAGATTCATCAATTGCAAGAGAGTGTCCGGAGATTAGAATTCCGTCTGCAGGAACCTAACAGTGCAACATAGATCAGATGACGCAGATGGAGTTAAAAGTAAAATGCATCATCAAGCATCTCAAGGTCACCAACCTGATCTCCTATGTTGAGAGGAACAACATCACCAACAACAATGTCATATATGGAGATGGTCACTGGCCTACCATCTCGAGTCACCTGTAGTTTGAAAATTTCCATAAGGAAATCTTAAATTTGGTGTAAACGAGAAAGTTTTAAAATCATAATGTTCAAAGGAATTCAAACCTGCAGTCGGATATTTCTTTTTTCCTCATTTAAGTTTTGAAACTGGAGGGATTGCCTATAGTCACTAGTTGCTGAATCAAACGGAAAGATTAAACATAGTTTTAAGAACAAATCACTTCTAAGGCGATAGTTTTAAAAACAAATCACTTCTAAGGCGATCTTTGTATAGTTTGTCATGTACCTGTGACAACAATCACAAGCAACACTGCGAAGGCAATGCTTCCACCATCATACCATCCTTCTTCTAATCCCTGAAACGTGAAAGCACAAAGTTTAATGGACTCAAGAATCTTCAACTGTAAAGGTATAAACCAAGTTCACCTCTGTCTTTATTCCTAGCACAAGCGACGCGACAGCAGCTATAATCAGAATAATGAGAGTCAAGTCTTGCCAAGCATCCCAAAGGAAACTCTACAAATAGCAGAAACATCAATAGCCTAAGAATATGGTAAAAAGACGATAAATTTTGATAATGTGTATGGATGTGGAGTAGTGGTACCAAGAAGTTTTTCCCCTTTTTCTTGGGATATGTGTTTGATCCGAATGAGCTTCTTCTCTTCGAGAGATCATCATCATCTCCAGGGACTCCAGTCTCGATATTAGTTTTTAGCAAATTGGACACACCTTTAACCTGTAAGACAAATCGTTACTTTCTACATGTCAAACATCATTAGTGTGAATAACATAAAGAATGGCATACCCCGCCATATTGTTTTAGCGCAGACATGTTGTGATCCCTAGTCATTGATGAAAGTTGCTCCAATGCTATTCCGAATTCACCATTAGCGACTGGAGGAGCTACTACACTGCCTGAATCTGTGATAATATAAAGAAACATAACGCTTACGCTAAAAGTCATCAGTGCTCAATGTTAAGAACACGTTAGGAGTGGATGTACATGTACCTATGACTCTTTCGCCGGCCAGCTTGAAAAGCAAAGCTGCCTGAAATGTTGGAGGGTGACGAATAAAATGAGTGCAACCTGAATGAATACGTATTTCACTTTATCGAAAGAAAAAAATTATTACCCTTATGACTTGAGCATGAGCTCTAATCATTCTCCTCCGTTGTTCTTTCTCCTCCGCCTTCTTTAAATCCAGCGTGTACCGGAACCTACGGGAGGCATTTAGTACAAGAGCTGCTTGCTGCAAATGAATACACCAAAACCAAATGTCACGGTCACAAAACTGAAAAAATGGCACTCGACAGAAAGAGTCTTGAACTACTAATGCTTATAAACACATTCAAATTGCATACCCTCCATCTCTTGAGAGTCTCAACAGACGCTTTTTTAGTATCCCCAACGTCAAAGGGACCATCTTCAACCTCAACATCCTCTTCCTCCAACTTCACACCAACCTCAACCACAGACGCATTGCTCCCCCCAGCCTCCATATCATCCTTATACCCCATTTCTCAACCCTCCTATACCACTAGAGATGGCACCGCCCGGCTTTCAAACGGAGCCACCCCACAAGCCAAACCGATCTCCTTCTTCCCAAATCACCTCTCAGCTACACAATCACACATTTAACCAACCATCAAAAAATCAAAAAAGTTTGCAACTTTTGAAAAACATAAAGATTAGAACATACCCAGATAAAGAGAAACAAGCCTGTCAATCCTGGTATTCCTTGGGACCTCTGAGATTCAGCACAAACATTCCCAGCTGCCAAACTGATGAACAAAATCAGGTTTTGTAATTTTTAGAGAATCAAAACAAAAAAAGGAATTGAATAAAATGGTGGATATCAATAAAATCAGGAGTGCTGGTTAAAATTAAGCAAACAACCAACGGATCAGAGAACAATTAGGGCACACTGAAAATGACCGCATTTAGATTTAGAGAAAACTATTAATTTGAGTATTGGCTTACATTTTGAATTAAAATAAATTGTTCAATGAGTTAAACTAGTACTTTCTTGCACAGAAAAATCTGTGCATATATTAATGATGTATAATAAACTATATTGTATATTTTAATTAAAGAAACAAAATACATGTAATTTAGAGTATAATAGATGTATAAGAATGTTAAGTAAATATAAGTAAAAGGAGGGATATTTTCGGAATAAAAAATGTGACTTCACAAAAATAACTGCTAATTCAACCATTTGCGTTTTAAATATAGAATAGATACATGGCGGTTGAAAATGAATTATCAATACCAATTTAGATAGATAAAAATTAATCAACAATTTACCGAGAATCAAAATGACTGTAATGCTCTTTTTTATTCGTATGAAGTATTTATGATGAAGGATATTTTCATTATTTGGATGCTCAGTAAACAACAAACTTGGTCATAGAATGAAAATTTGAGGAAATTATTTAATTTTGTGTATTTTTTTAAAGCTATGTAAATTTATTTCGCTATAAATTAACATTTTTTCTTACAAAATGAAATTAACCATCATTATCGGTCGAAAAAAGTTTAATTAAAACACCACTGCGCGGTTGAACCGGATAACAAACGAATTCCCAATAGGCCAATATCAACCCGACCTTTTCGGTTCAATTAGCCGGTCCAATTTTCTAGCAGCAGCAATCGGTCAGTATCTTCTCAGCACCGATCCAATCCGACATTGAATTTTCCAATCCGATCCACAGCTCGCTCACCATCCTCTCAGATCCGATCACGCCTTATTTTTTCCGATCTATAAACAATTTTCCGATTCTGATGCGCAGGGACACTCTCATCAGCTCATCATCATCGTCCATACGCTGCTTGATCTTCGAAGCGTACGGAGGTGAAACCGTTCTCAGATGGAAGATCTTGACTGAAACGTAAGTTTGATTTAGCGTCGCGAGCTGCTTGTATTGGAATCGGTTACGGATTTGATACGAGGACTTGTTGTGATTGGAGGTGTTTGATTTGGAAGATAGTGAGAGGATGAATCCTGATGAGAAATCTGATGAATTGAGCTCTCAGAAGGATCAGGTGATTTCAAAAGGATGTACTTTTGTGATATTTTGTATATTGATTGTTTTAGATGTTTGGATGTGGTTTTAGTTAGTGATTTTTTATGTTTGTGTGTGGTTGTAGGTAGTGAAAAAGGAGCAGCCGGCTGTTACGGGCGATGCTGCGGAGGATATGGGTGTTATTGGAGTTGGTTTAGATCAAGCAGGAGTAGGATTGAATGGAGTAGGATTGAATAGTTCAAGTGGAGATGCGCCTGTGAACCAATCTAATGTATATGCACCTCAGGCGTTTTACTACAGAGGTTAGTGAGTGGCTTGTTTATGGCATCAACAAACATACATATTTGTTTATGAACTGCTTTAGGATACACTTTTGAACTTGTGCACTGAATGTCTATATTAATGGTTAGATGTTATGTGAGATATTCAGTTTCATCCATTTGAGAGGCTTTGTTTTCATTGATGTAAAGTGACATAGTTGACTTGGTCACTTGATCTTGATAACTGGGGGAGTGATCTTTTTATTTTTCTTTTCTGTTTTGTTTATGCGTGCTAAGTAGGGCAATGTTTATGGAAGATATTTTATATTTGAGCTGTTACACTTGATCTTCTTTTTCATGCATTCACTGTAGTTCACCCTTGGTCACGTGGTGTAAAACTCTTGAAATTTTAGGATATGAACCATCTGTTGGTGAATGGGATGAATATCCACAGTTTCTAACTCCGGAGGGGCTCGATATTGGATCAGCTGTAAGTAAGATTTCTACTCTATTCATTTTTTCTGTACAAAGTTCGTTAATAACTAACTTTTTCTATCATATGTTGATGTATTCTATTGTAGGCTATGTACAATGAGAATCCATCTCTTGTATTTCATACCGGATATGGCTACAATCCACAAATTCCCTATGGGCCGTACTCACCAATGACTCCTCCATTGCCCTCGGTCAGCGCTGATGGTCAGCTATACTCCCCTCACCATTTCCCTTTTTCAGGATCGCCTTTCTACCAGCAGATTGCTCCATCCATGTCCTTCTTAAATTCACCAACTCCGGTTTCCCAGCCAGATCTCCCCTCGCTTCATGCTCCAAGTCATCAGAGTGATGGAGCACCTCTTGGCCCAAACTCTGGTTACCCCCCTTTGTTGAGTACCTTTGGTCGCGGTAATTTTCCTGGAAATGCAGACTCTCCTGCTTTTCATGCAATGTCACCAGGTTATGAAGTGTTTAGTCCTGGTGCACTGTGGTCTGATTGGTCGAAACCTGACAGACAGAGATCACCCAGCCCATTCTCACCTGTGCCCCAGCAATACAATATGCCCCATGGGTCTTCTGGAAACTATGCAGGAATGGTATGAACAGATTACTCCTTGATTCAGTTACGAGTTCCTATTGACTTTGTGTTGTATATTCATAGATTTTGTTCTGCTTGCTGTGTTTAATCGTTGTATTTGTCAGTATTTCATTTTCAATTCTGGAAATCAGATGATCGATGACATTTCATGTGAATTTGTGTGTGTGTGTGTGCGTGCATGTGTGTGATATATCTTCTTTTTAACTGAATAATGTCAAGAAGGGTTCCTTTTGTATGCTATTTATAATATGGAAGAAATTTAACTTTCACTACTCTTTTTGTTATTTTGTATGCAACTTGTATATTTGTTTTGTAATCTTACCATTACCAAGCTTACTGACTGATTTTTGAGTATATTTATGTGCAGGCTTCCCAACAGCAGAGGTTTACATATGGGTTAAGACCTGGTTCAAATTCATATCAAAGAGGCAATTCCCATAGTGGTTACAACCAGGGTTCAAGCTATAGAACCGGATCTTACACAGGCTCTGGAGCAGCTAGCCAAGGATGGCTTGCGCATGACCACAGCAGACAGCACAATAGGATACCCAGCTCTATCTGTGGTTGTAATGGTTCGCTTGAACTTCTTGGAGAACAAAATCGTGGACCAAGAGCCTCAAAACCAAAGAGCCAGGTCACTCCTGATCAAAGTTCTTCCACAGGGAACAGCAAATCTAGCACACCGACGCCCAAGCTCATCCATAATGAGTCCTTTAACCTGCCAGATTTCGTCACAGACTACGAGGCTGCGAAGTTTTTCATCATCAAGTCCTACAGTGAAGACAATGTTCATAAGAGTATTAAATATGGCGTGTGGGCTAGTACACCAAACGGAAACAGAAAATTAGATGCTGCATATCGTGAAGCGGTAGAGAGGCCAGGGACCTGCCCTGTGTTTCTTTTATTTTCTGTAAGTAACCTACTAAACCTGGTTCATATGAGTTTTATATGCATTAATATTTCTGTTGGTCGTATTCATCCTAGGGTTGATCAAAACATGGAATTTGAATCATGACTGCATTCTAAATGGAAATTTGAGAATTATTGTTTTTCCTAAGAATTTGAAATTCAGAAGCCTGGATTAGAGCTTCATTTTTTATCAGTGTTTTAAAAATGATAATTTCAGTTGTGCAGATGCTTGTATATTTGCATTTGTGGTGTGTGTTTTAGCTTTTTCTTCCTCTATTTGTTTGTAGGTGAATGCTAGTGCTCAGTTCTGTGGCGTGGCAGAAATGACAGGGCCTGTAGACTTTGAGAAAAGTGTGGACTATTGGCAGCAGGATAAATGGAGCGGGCAATTTCCAGTGAAGTGGCATATTATTAAAGATGTCCCCAACAGTCAGTTTAGACACATTTTGATTGAAAATAATGACAACAAGCCTGTTACCAACAGCCGTGATACTCAAGAGGTATGAAACCTAAATGTGTCTTGATTTACCATTGAATTCCAAATAGGAGATCGATCCATTTCGATTTTCAGTTCACTAGTTGTGGACGTAATGGCAAAGTAAGTTAATTGTGTATAAGTTTAATATTTTATGAGTATATTAATTAAAAAATGTACTTGTTTGTACTTGATTGTCACATATCAGCTTGTAACCCGCAAATTAACGAATTTTCCTTTATCAAAAGTATTTTCCCTAATTCCTACTTAGTATAACGATAAGGCATTTGGTGAAATGCAGGAATCTGTAGTCTTTGATAGATCACAAAAGAAACTAAATGGGTTTCACAGATACTCATATGATAAGTCATACACTAGTGGTTTTTCTTGAAAGTCTCCATAGTTGTCATAAGTCATAACTGCCCCTTACTTTAATATAGATTGTTGCTTGTCCCATTATTTCGTATCTAATTGGTCTCTTTAGCGGATTACGGTATTATTTTGATCCTTCTGAAAAATGACTGATCTATCTTTATTCATTCTGTCTTATTTTATTTCAGTTCTGCTCATTGAATTCTGCCATTCGACTCTGTAGGTAAAACTCGAGCAAGGTATTGAGATGTTGAAGATTTTTCAGAGCTACGAAACTGAAATGTCAATCCTAGATGATTTTGATTTCTACGAAGAAAGAGAGAAAGTCATGACCGAGAGGAAGGCAAGACAGCAAGCAAGCATGGCCCCCTATGGTGTTAATGGTGAAGACGACATTCAGAACCCAGTTACATTACCAAGTGGTTTGATGAACCAGATGACCAAAAGTTTTGCTCAAGTTGTCCGCCTAGACGAGAACAAAAAAGAATTACCCTCTGTTGGAAAAACTACTGTTGCAGCTGCTGAAGCCCCTCAAACCTCATCTGGTACACCAGTTCATACAAACTAGCTGCCCTGGTCGGAAGGCAAGTCTCCTAATCATGAAATGAACTTCTCCGGTGTCTGTCTTTGTCTGCATTGGATTTCTAGTTAAGTTCCATCTCTACTGTTCTTTTGTTTATGCTTTGTGATTTGCTATACCTAATTATCAGATTTCTGTGGCTGTAATGTAGCTATAATTCTGTTGTACTCTTTGAATAATGCCCGCTCGCATCCAGACACCAGACTCGAGTGCGGAGGCAGTTATTTCGTCATTCGTGCCATGTAATTTGATATATGATCCTACTTCCAAGAAAATTTCACTTTGTCATGTAATACCTTGGTTTCTCCCACTTGTGTATGAAAATCTCTTGTAGACATTATTTTGATCGACAAATGTGGCATTAATCAAACGACTTTAGAGACAGTACAGACAAAGCTTGCCCATTTTATAGCTTATCCATGACATGGCTGAGACACTGAAGCTTCAGGTTGTCAATTCAGTGAATCCATCCCAAAGTCCCTTGAAGCATTTGATTCACACAAAACTACTAGAAATTCCTGGAACCACTCATTCTCCAATGGCTACTACAAGTTACATCCTTTGGCTCCAATTCCTCCACTCATATCAAACATAATCTTTACGTTCCACCCCATGCCACATATACCTCCACCATAATAATATTAAATATTCTATAATTCTAAAATGTTTCATTATTTATGTAGGTGTTTCTTTGTGCCTTGTGTTTTGTTGATCGTAACTTTATAGTAAAAAACGTCAAAACATGTTAGCTAGCTGCACCATACGATTTGGATTCCAATTTTAAATAGATATGTTATTGCCTATTTTCTATTAAACTAATTCATTTAAATTATTTCTTATGAAATTCTAAAATATTTCTTATGAAATTTTAAAATATTTCTTATAAAATGAGATAAATAAAAAATAAATGGGAATGTGAAAAACAAGGAGATAGAAATCTTAAACGAAGCAACCGGAAGAGAGAGAAGATGGCATCGTCGTCGACGTCTTCATCCTTTGTAATGCCTGTGTTGGATTTCGGCATCTGGGCTCGTATATTCCACAGTGGAATATTCGCATCTTCCGATGATCTCTGGCGCCACAATCCTTACGGTGGATGGGCTACCCTACTTGCTCTTTCTCTCCTTATTCTTTGGAAGCTCCTCACCCACTTCTTCTTCCACCCCTCTCCACCTCCACCTCCTTCATCACCCTCTCGCACCCCTAACCCCGCTTCCAAGTAACTTTCATACACCCTTTGTTATTCAATTTTAAATTTTAGGGCTTTTTTATTTGTTTTGAATTTTAGGGTTTTGTTACTTTGAGTTACTTTGTTCAATTCGATTTTTGAATATTAGGGCTTTTTAGATTGTAGTTTGTTTTGCTCTGAATTTTAGGGTGTCGAGTTGGGGTTTTTTAAATTTTGTTTTTGAACTAAAGATTTGATTTTTATTTGTGCAGGGTAGATGGGGTTATAATCACTGAAGATGATCTGAAGAGCTTGATACTGAGTTTGGATGACAGCGCGATCCAGAAGGAGAAATGGGACGATGTTATCGAGAAGCAAAGCCCTACCGTCTACTACAAAGCCAAGTGCTGCAAGCCAAAGGTTTTATTTTTTATTTTTATTTTTGTTTAGTTTATGTGATTGTTTTCATATATTTAGATGTGATTTTTGTTGGTTATGTTGAGTGTTATGTGGTTTTCAGGATGGGCCATGGAAGTACTTGAGTGTGACGGAGTTTGCGAATTATTCGACGGATATGTTGAGAGATTTTTACATGGATAATGAGTATAGGGCACAGTGGGATAAGACTGTGGTTGAACATGTCCAGCTGCAGGTTGATGAGGCTACGGGAACTGAAATGGGTCGTACTATTAAGAAGTTACCGCTGTTGACGGCAAGGGAGTATGTATTGGCGTGGAGATTATGGGAGGGTAAAGACCAGACGTATTACTGTGTAACTAAGGTAATCATATTCTCGAGACGTTTACGAGATGAATCAATTTAGCTTTTATTTCCTTTTCATTTGTTTAATATCTCTGCTATTGCCACCCTGAGCATCTGGGTCCTAGTTTTGTATCCTTTTGTCATAAAAGTGTGAGTCAATGTCAATTTTACTAGTATGTTGGAGTTGCGCAGACGCAAACAATTGCCTGCACAGGCATGCCACGCAAAACAAATAATACCAAATTATTCAGCTAGTGGATTTAGGCCCTCTGGTTGTTTTTCCTTATTTGGCTTTCAGTTTCTCTGTTTATTATTTAATGTAAACTGCGGGTCTTTATCTGATGAAATGTATTTCATAATTAGGCTTGTGAGCATCCCTTGGCACCCATGAGTAAGAAGTATGTAAGGGTTGGTTATTATAAATCTGGTTGGCGAATACGCAAAGGTAGACCTAAAAAATTATCATTTCCAGCACTCCCGACATTTGTTGCAGGTATCTGATTGCATTTCTTATTTTCTTTATGTAGTGCCTGGAAAAAATGCCAGTGAGATAAAAATGATATATCAAGAAGATTCGGGGATGAATGTTGAGATGGCAAAGCTGGCCTTTGCGAAAGGGGTTTGGGGTTATATTTGCAAGATGGAGTCAGCTCTGCAGAAGTACTCAGAAGCCAATAGATTACAACTGAAGTCATCCTTGAATGCCATCACCCTAGCGCAAAAGGTACTTCATTTTACTCATTACCTTGGAAATATTCCAAGAAATGCACTAATGACTTGATACTCGATCACGACCCTGTTTTGCACTCTACAGGTTCCGCAAGAACTGGAAGACATTGCTGACTCACATTCAACTATCTCCACAACCATACCAGCAGCTACACAAGAGACCCAAATCGTCCCTCAAGAGAAAAAGCTTCTAAGAAAACCTTCCGGACAAGTTGTGGCCAAGGGTTTGTTCCTCCTCGGTGGCATTATCTGTTTATCCCGCGGACACTCTTCACTTGGTGCCAAGGTTGTGATGGGGTATCTATTAACAAAGTTGAATAAACACCGATCCTGCTCAACAAAATCACGTGACAAACAAAACTGATAAACCACTGCCCCCTAAATCAACAGCAGCTCTGCTCACCCTGCCAGTTTTCCGAAAATTGTCTCAAAAAGTTCCTCTTTAGGTCAGCTCTTTTTGTTCCTCATATGTTCTCTATGATGAACTCTCAGTGACTTTCATCTTTGTGTAGTCTATGACTAGTAACATTGTGAATAAAGATATACTTTCCTTTCGTCAAATGGGTCAACCATATCAAAACGTCATCGTTTTGATTTTAGATTTCGGTATTTGACCCCTCGAATCTCGTTCCATTATAAATATTCAAAACTGAAACCTGGCGGGAAATGGAAGATCGAAGAACACGCAGCTGTCGTAGAATGGCGTCTGATCTAAAAATATGAGAGATCGATGACGTCCGTCCAATTCGTCATCCCCAAATTTAGCACTAAAATTTCCATCCTCACAATCAATCTCCTGGTTTTTTACAATGTGATTCGTTCATTTCGAGAACTCGGGAGCCTCTCTGCTTGTGCCAAACTTTTTGGATTTTCAATTTCCAGAAAGGAACTTCCCCAATCGGAAACAACCTCCTTTCCGTTTCTTCTACGGTTTTGTTGTGCAGCAATAAAGCCATGAGTGTCATGAGATGCGCCTTGTTTGGTATTTGTTACGTGATTCTCGTTGCTGCAGGCGTTCGTTCCAAAACCGATCCTCCTGATGGTAATTTCTTTGTACTAGTCGTTATTTCGCTGTTTCGGTTTGCGATAAATGTTTATATGTCAACTGGAGTTAGGGAGTTTTTGAGGAGATGTGTGGAGTTAGTGTCTAGGCATGTTTACTCTTTGAGAAATATTTAGTAGATTTAAAATGTTTTCTATCCATTGCAGTTTCTGCGCTCTCTGTGTTGTATACGAGTTTAAATTCTCCATCGAAATTGGATGGATGGCAGACGAATGGAGGGGATCCGTGTGGTGATGCCTGGGATGGGATTGATTGCTCGGGTTCATCCGTAACGAAAATGTACTAAAATGTGATTTTATGTATATAACCTACATTCAGACAAAATATTTATCTGTCTTTTTGTGTTTGATGATGCAGAGACTTGGCAGGTCGCAAATTAAGCGGATCATTGGGTTATCAAATGTCAAATTTAGTGCATGTTACCTACCTGTGAGGATGAATGCTCTTGTAGTAGTTATCTTTCTGTATTGGCTGATGTTTATTGTTTTCTTTTTCGGCCGAGTGAATTCTTGTGAATCTGATACTTTTTTTCTCATAGTACAGTGATGTAAGCAACAACAATCTCAAGGGTGATATTCCATATCAACTGCCGCCTAATGTTAAATATCTGTAAGTTGAAATTCAGTCCTTGCCGATACTTTCAACTATTCGGATTGATTTGGATATAAGTTATAAGATGCTTCGGTTTGTGCTACTAATAATACAAACTATGCTTGCAGGGATCTTTCTGGAAATGATTTCACTGGCGTTGTGCCTTACTCCGTTTCGCAGATGACTGATCTTGAGTACTTGTAAGAATTTTCCATCTTGACCTTTTCGAATTATATGATGTTACAGTTCTGACAGATGTATTGTTTTCGATGTTACAGAAATCTTGCTCACAATAAGCTCAACGGACAGTTAAATGACATGTTTGGAAGCCTATCTAAGTTGACTGAAATGTGATTGCTACATCTCCTTGTTTCACTTATATATTTATTGAAGACGTATTTATATGCTTGCTATTTCAGAAAAATAACTTAGTTTGTGTCCCACGTATTTCTTAAACTAAAAATGGCAGCTAAGAATACACTTTCCTCTTTCTTTTTGACATTGATTAAATGGGATGATTTACAGGGATCTCTCAGGTAACTCATTGTCAGGTGACTTACCACGGAGTCTTGGGTTGCTTTCTAGCCTCACCACATTGTAAGAAGCATCAGAAAATATGCCTTTGATATTTACTTTTATCCTAAGAATCCTTGTAACTGTGTTAAATCTCAAATTGACTCGATGCTTATTGTTTTACCCAGATCTTTGCAAAACAATAAACTTACTGGTTCTATAAATATTCTGGCAAACCTATCATCTCTTAGCAATTTGTAAGTATTCCACTGCGCTTTAGATTTACTATAAATAGCATATTTTCTAGTTCAATGAACAATAGGAAATGTGTTACATGGAGTTATTTACAGGCATTTTCATTTCACTTTTACAGAAATGTGGAGAACAATAAGTTTACCGGGTGGATTCCTAACGAGTTAAAGGGTATCGATAAGCTCAAGTAAGAACTTCTTGCATATGACTTGTTAGATTCTGAAATGTTACAGGTATTCTACTGTTCTCAAAATGAATTTTTTTTGAAGGACGGGAGGTAATTCCTGGTCTTCTGGGCCTGCACCCCCTCCTCCTCCAGGTGTGCATCCCCGTGCAAGATCCCATAATGAATCACAAGGTGGAAATTCCAAAATGATCGGGGTTATCATCGGGGTGACAATCTTTGTTGTGTTGGCAATTATAGCTATTATACTAGTTATATTTGCAAGAAAATCTTCTGCGCCATCTTCCATGTATCTAGATGACGAAGAGAGGATCAGCGAGCATAGGCAGTTCACTCCACTTTCCACCCAAGAGTTATCCCCTGATCGGAAAGGTGATGCTTTCCAAATTAGAAATTTTATATGATTACTTAGCACAGAAGTTAAAGCTCTACTTGACTGAGATAATTAGTGAAAATGATGTAAATGTTCATTCTAACTCTTACAATTCCTTGTTTCTGGCAGAGTTTAAGAAAACAGATTCTTCAGAGTCGTTTGACGTGAAGCCTCTGCAGTCATCTGCTTTAAAGCCTTCTCTTTCAAATCGCATCCAGTCATTTAAAGACAATGAATTTGAGGCCCGGCTAAAACGCAGCGTGTCCATCAGGCCAACATGTTACAGTTTTGCAGATTTGCAAACTGCAACTGCCAGCTTTGCGTCTGGCCGTCTTCTCGGTGAAGGGACCATTGGTTGTGTATACAGAGCTAAATATCCTGATGGGAAGGTACCATTAGCTAATACATAATATTTTGTTTCTATTTCAATTCACAAAGTAGATTGCAACATATCATGTGTCATTGGATATAGTTGTGCAGAATTGCTTGTATATGTGGTCTTGATCACCATAATCATTGTGCAGCCTTCCATTCTTATTTGATCAGCTTTCTCCATTGAATTACTCGCCACTCTTTTTTGTCAGGTTTTGGCAGTCAAGAAGATAAATTCTTCACTGTTCCAGGACAGCAGTGATCGAGATTTCAGTGATCTTGTTGCCAACATCTCAAAGTTCAGTCATCCGAGTATTGCTAAGCTTGTTGGTTATTGTTCAGAATCAGGTCATCATATGCTGGTTTACGAGTATTTCAGAAATGGGTCATTGTATGATTTTCTGCACCAATCAGATGTATTCAGCAACCCCCTTACCTGGAACACTAGGGTCCGAATTGCACTGGGCACTGCTCGTGCTATCGAGTAAGTCTATTTTACAAATGACAAACCTTATCCATCATGACCTTAAAATTTCAGTTCACTCAGTGCTTCCATATTACTCCCATGTTTGTGTGCAATCCATGATTTTTTTTGCTTACATGACATTTTATCTTTTATGTTATCAGGTACCTACACGAAGCTTGTACTCCATCCACAGTCCACAAAAACATCAAGACAGCAAATGTTTTGCTGGATGCTGAGCTTAATCCCCGTCTCACTGATTGTGGCTTGGCAAAGTTTCATGAGGTATCTCTGCTCTCGTTTCCTGTATTTCATTTATCATCCTTGGTTTTTTTCATTTGCAATGGCTTCGTTTTTATCTGTTTAGTGATCCTCAGAACATGACCCAAGAAACTATCTAGTATTGTTTCATTTTAGCTAGCTAGTTAACATAAGTTTAACAAAGCAACTCCAGTTCTGCATTAGACAAGTATTAACCATATGTCGAAAATGCTACTTACTAATAAGTTACTGCAATCAGAGAACAAGCCAAAACCTTGGAGCTGGATACAATGCACCAGAATGCACGAAACCGTCAGCTTTCACAACAAAAAGTGATGTGTACAGTTTTGGAGTCGTCATGTTGGAACTCCTGACCGGAAGAATGCCCTACGACAGGTTTGTAACCCGAATGCTGTTCTTTTAGTTTCTCATTTTTCCATTCATTTAATAACCTGGAGACTAAATTTTGACACGATGTCCTCATGTTTGATTTCAGTTCAAAACCAAAATCAGAACAATGTTTAGTCAAATGGGGAATGCCCCAGCTTCATGATCTTGATGCATTGTCCAAAATGGTTGACCCTGCCTTGCGAGGGCTGTACCCTCCAAAGTCGATATCTCGATTTGCAGATATCATCGCTCTCTGTGTTCAAGTAAGAACCAACTCCACTCCATGCACATTCCATTAACTAACTCACTCCTCTATACTCCATGTTATATTTTTCACACTTAAATCCTATGTTTGGTCCATCACAGGCTGAGCCGGAATTTCGACCTCCGATGTCCGAGGTAGTACAATCTTTGTTACGGTTGACACAGGGAGGTTCTTGTCGGGGGGATGACTACGATTACTGATTAGATGTTTTGTACCATTTATATTCACAACCATCATCAGAAATGAAAAGGAACTTTTTCCTCACCAAATTCCATGTTTTCCTCGCACAAATCCAACTAAATGTGTTACTCCCTCGGTTTCTATAAGTTTGTCCATCTTTTTAATTATTTGTGAGTATAATAATCAAAATGGACAAACATTATGGGACAGTAGGAGTAATGAGTTGCGCTAACTTTCCACATCGGCAAATCTCCACTCACTTGATATGAATGGTGTGGACTAAATGAAGCTGCTGCAGCCCAATATTGAAGCCCAAGTTTCAGCTAGGGTCAAGCTCAGTTGTGACGTGGCAAGCTGTGGACAAATCACAAGATGATAGCTTAACTTGTGTGGAGGTATTTCTGGCCATTGATCAAGATGATGATCCAACGGTGAGGACTAAACCATATAAATGTATCGTTAGGAAAGAGACCAACAACAATCTTGCACAAGGAGTAGCGGCCTAGCGGTCAGCCACTTGGAATCTGGATTCAGAGGTCGGTGGTTCAAGCCCTCCCGAGTGCATATCCGCCTTGAGTATGGGGTTTGTCCATTCCTTGAGCGTTGAAGTAGTAATAATTTAAAAAAAAACAGCAGTAGCAATCTTCATTCTTCTTTCATTAAGCGATTAGGGTTAGAGCAGCGTATTTTTTCGTTGAGTTTTCCGGTCGTTTGGTTGAGTGCATGACATATTTGCAAGAAGAAGAGTTGTAGATCTCGTTGCAAGCTTGCCTTTGATCATAATTTTGTTGTCATCGGTGAAGTTTGGGTTTTAGGAAAGTGCCAGTCTGTTGGTTGCGTAAATCGGTTGTATTTGTAATCATACCGCCGGAGTTTCGCCGAAGATCTAGTGGATTCTTCGAGCCTCCGAGCTTAACGTGGAGTAAAGTGCATTTGCACATATAACCACGATATATTTGCTCATGTTCTGTATTTCCTTTATACAAGTTGTTTTTGATTTGTTTAGGCTTCTTGCTGAGTTTTATCAACATTAAGTTTAGGCAGGGTAGAACAGAGTAAAGCTAGTGCATAATATTGTTCTAGGAAAGTAGTTCTTGGTTAATAGAGAATTACTTCAAATGGAAAGTCGGATCTATGACCAGTAGGATAAGACACGCATGACACTTACCATAAATGTTTGTTTGATTTTTTTTTTGATACAATCTGGTAATAAGAAACGACACAAGCACTCAAGCCTCATAACACAAAAACCACCAGCAGACATAGATGTTTGTTTGATTGATCACATGTTTTAGTGTTATGTTTTGTCAACCATAACACTTATCAACCATCATAAAAGTTTGTCGGATGTGATAATTGCATGTGTCATTTTATGCTTAAAATATACTAATTGCGGGCCAGGGTTGGATTATTTATTGTATTTTGCTAGTCAGCTTCTCAATTTTCACGTGGGTGCTTTTGATTTTACAATTATTAGGTTAATCATTTAGAGAGACTAATAACTAATACTCTCTCCGTCCCATTTTCTTTTCGGGTGTCCCAAAATCATCTTCTCATTTCTAAAACTTACCATAAATGAACAAGTCTTCTTTAGTTTTCCACCACATATTTCTCATCTCTCTTCCTTTTTCACTACTTATTATCTGTCAAATCACTTTTTTTCTCTTTCTTTACCACACAACTATCTTAGTTAATTATTTTTTCTTTTATTCCTTAAAAACCGTGCAAATAACCAAATGGAACATAAATTATGGGACGGAGGGAGTAAAAGGTGAATGGATGACAAGAATGGGCCAACAGAAATCGGTGGTGTAAAACTATTGCCTAAAATATCAATTAACTATTGATGTACCAAAGCATATAATGCAGTGCATGCACCCTTGTCCTGTGATCCATTTTTTGTGTGAAGAATATATGTGTATTCGATCAAATGAGGAATTACAGGACACAAGACAAAACACCCAAACACAGCCTACCAAAAATTTGGCTGACGCCCTAACACCAGAGTGAAACCATAAATAAAACACACCCTGAGTAAAGACATGTTACACCAAACATTAACCAACTAACACCTGAACATTTTACACCAAACATTAACCAACTAACACCTATATAAACACAAGACAATCTTAGCCTCTGATCAAGCTCCGTCAAACACCATTCAATGTGTCACTCTTAAAATAAATCATTCTTTTCACTCTCTCCAAAATCTGCCTCTCACCATAGCCATCTTTCTTTAAATCTGCCTCTGATCCATTTACACCACTGTGAAGCTCAATAATGGAATCAGCCATGGCTTATACCAAATTTGGTAACATGCTCGTCCGAGCAGAAGCCAGAAGTTCTTACAACCCATCGAAAACATGGCCATTTGCCAAAACTAGAACCAAAGGAGCTAGACTAGCTGCAACTAGCTCTCCATTGCCGACCTACGGTGGAGCATCGTCCCAAGTGAACCCTAAGTCCAAGTGCGCACTTGTGTTTACGGCCGCGGAGGACTTGATACATAGGTTCCTGGATATTCTACCGTTAAGGGTGGCAATAGATCCTCAGTGTGTTCTTTCAGGTAATTTTGCACCGGTTGATGAGCTTGCACCGAAGGAATGTGAGGTGGTGGAAGGGTCTTTACCGCAGTTCTTGAATGGTGCATATATACGGAATGGACCAAATCCTCAGTTTCAGCCACGAGGGCCTCATCACTTGGTCGAAGGCGACGGGATGCTTCACTTAATCAAAATAACTGATGGAAAAGCCAAGTTCTGTAGCAGATATGTTCAGACTTACAAGTACCGAGTTGAGAAAGCAATGGGGTGTCCAGTTTTACCCAACATTTACTCCGGGTTCAACGGCATACTTGCAATCATGGCTCGCGGAATAGTTATGGGAGCCAGAATCCTCACCGGTCACTATCACAGCAAGGTCCCTCAAGCCCTAGGTGTAGCAAACACTAGTTTAGCTTACCTCTTCGGCACTCTATACGCTCTAGAAGAGTCTGATCTCCCATATGCGATCAAAGTAACACCTGATGGCGATATAGTGACCCTCGGCCAAAATGATTTCCAGGGAAAGTTGTCAAAGTCCATGACTGCACATCCTAAAAAAGATCCCGTAACTGGGGAAGTCTTTGCCATCCGGTACTGTCTAGCACGCCCATTTCTGACCTACTTTCACTTCGATCCCAACGGCAACAAACAGAACGATGTCTATATTCGCTCCATTGACAGAGGATCAATTTTCCATGATTTTGCTATTACGAAAAAATATGCCATATTTTCCCACACTCAGCTGGCTATCAGTCCAGTGAATAACATCTTGGCTGGAGGGCCACCGATGGGAGCGGATCTCAAAAAGATGCCAAGACTAGGAGTGCTACCAAGATATGCCACAGACGATTCTGAAATGATGTGGTTTGATTCCCCAGGAATCAACCTATTCCACTTTATAAATGCCTGGGACGAGGAGGACACAAATGAAGTTGTGGTTATTGCACCCAACTTCCAAGCAATAGAGCACGCAATGGAGCGGATGGACCTGGTTCATCTCTCATTGGAGAAGATAACAATAAGCCTAGACACAGGGATGATCCGAAGACAGCCATTTTCGTCAAAAAGCCTTGAGTTTGGGGTGATCAACCCCTTATATATCGGCAAGAAGAATAAATATGTATACACGACCATCTTTCACGGTGAAGCTGGCGAGCCAGTCCCAAAGGTTGCTGGCATAGTAAAGATTGACATTTCTGGTAATGTGCCAGTAGATAAATCTGTGGTAGGCATTCGGATGTTTAATGAAGGATGCTACGGAGGAGAGCCGTTCTTCGTACCCAGAGACCTGGGTGACCCTGGTGCAGAAGAAGACGATGGATGCCTGGTTTGCTATATGCACGATGAGACAACTGGCCAGTCAAAATTTGTTGTCATGGATGCCAGGTCACAGAATCTTGATATCCTGGCAGCTGTGAGGCTCCCACAACGTGTGCCATACGGATTCCATGGCCTGTTTGTTTCGGAAAATGATCTGAATCAGCAGATATCAGGAAACAAGATATTTCACTAGATGTAGAAAATTTAATTCCTAAAGCAGAACTGTAGACAAGACTTACCATTTATGGGCAGACAAGAAAACATTGGAAATCTTGACAGCGAATAGGTCACAGTAAAACCAACTTCATATACCAGGTTGTTTGAGATTCTATTAATTCCTCAACTTCCTGATCTTGAATCTTCAACTCTAGAAAACCTGTTGATTATACGTCCGTTGAGCTCCAGTCTGGACTAAAATTGATACGTTACAACCATGAAAGTAGTTAGCCAAAGAGTAAAAAATCTAGAATGCAGCGATCAACCCTCTTAAAAAATCTGATCAGATTTTCTTATAGTTTTAAGGACTTTAGATTAGCTTGAACTGTTGTAGGGATATCATATCCATCTACGGCCAGCACAAAACTACAAACTGCCAGGGTCACCTATCAAAATGACTATGATAAGACTATTATAACTATACTGAAAAAGAAACAGTTGTCATTCCATCAAGAATACTGGATCATAAAGTTAAAACTCAAAGGTCAACGATTAACCTAGTAGCCAAAAGGGAAATCTGTGGTTGGTATGCAGATGTTCAGTTAAGGATGTCGTGGAAGAGAGCCATTTTTCGTTGCCAACAACCTGAATAACCCTGTTGCAGAAAATGGATGCCTGGTTTGCTGTAGGCACAGCTAGAAAATGGACCAGTCAGAGTTTGTCGTCAAGGGTGCCGTGTCCTACAATCTTGACGTCCTAGCAGCTGTCACGGGCTCCATGGTATATTTGTTTCTAAAAAAGATCTGAACCACCAAACCTACGAAACAGTAGAATTCATTAGATATATAAAATTGTAAGACAATGCCAATTCTAAAGCAAAATAAGAGACTTACCAGTTATGTGGATATGTGAATTTACTATCACCAGCATTTTCAAGTATAGCAACACCTGTGAACTCTAGTCTCTACTAATCCACAACCTATGCATGACACGGATTACCCAGTTGCAATACAGAAAAAGTTTATGAATTACGACAATAAAATAGTTACAAGAAAGAATAATAAACCGAGATAAAAGTGATCAATTACTTTAAAAATCCGATCAGTTTTCATATAGCTTTACGATATTAGTTTAGCTTGTGCATAAATCATTTCCGTCTACAACCAGCACAAACTGGGACCTTTCCGGAACGATAGAGATAAAGCTAACTCATACTGTGTTAAAAATAAGTTCCCTATATCAGGAAGAATGTGTAGTAGAAAGCATGTTCTTTTATGAGACCACCGCATACAGGCGAGTGCCAGTTGAGTGTCCGCTATCTGCATACACAAGTCCACATGCCAGAAAAAAATAAGAATGTATGCTAACATATAATTTTAACTTATGAGTATTCAGAGTTCAGAACTTGTACATGTCATTTGTTTTGACTAGGCTCAGTCAGCAACTTTCAGGAATGAAGTTGAGGTCCCGGAGAACATATAGCCTCTTTGGTAAGCACTTTTCGATACTGGAGCATCGGTGTTAATGAGAGCTTCAGAAGACCGAGATTGAGGAAGCATCCCAAGCATGGCTTTCTTTTCTGTGTAGGATGCCCATGTCACCATGTAAACACCAGAGATAATTGCCATTCCACCGAGAACACTGCATCAGTAAGCAACTGATTCAGAGTTCAACTCCTAGCGAAGTAGCCAACGTTGTACTATCTAATTTTTACACATACAAACAAGTACAGTGTTAGGAAATATGAGAGTCACGACTAACAACACCTTCCTAGATATATTGGACTGCCGAGAAAAATTCTTGAGAGGAATGCAGATGCTGCAGGTTGAAGAGGATAGTACAATGCAACCAAAGCAGGTCCCAGAATCTTATTGGACCACGTCATGAGTCCATAGTTAAGCGCAGATGTTAAAACTCCCTACAAAACAGGAATAATGTCCTTTTCACACCATAACCAACAATGGCCATTAGTAGAAGAGAAAAGATGTATGGCCTTGCAACAGTGTACAAAGTACAAACATTTGAATAAGTTTTAATTAGAGAAAACTGAAGTACTGAACATTACCATGCGAAATGACAAAATAAGAATTAGCAACTAAAATCACATAAACTGATTTTGTGAAACTAATTTAATGTCTGGTTTTTATGTGCTTGCCACAACACAAGTTCACGCTGCCAAAGGATTTATATGAAATCTATTAATACTTGCATCTCATTTTCTGATCATTGAAAAATGCAAATATTACTTACCGCACTCGGCATTTAAGATCAGATAAGAGATTTGAGCTGAAAAAGGTACAAAGTTGATAACTAACCGCATAAAAAACAGCAAAAAACTCAGACTGTGTCAAACTCCAATCTGATTCACTCGCCATCGAGAAGGCAGTCACTACCATTAGAATAGAGCCAAAAAAGTACGAATATGCTGTCACAGATAGGCTAGCAGGATAATTTTTCAAAAGCGGAGCCTGTAATCGAGCAATATAGTCAGATGACATAAAACTTAAAAATTTAATTATTAAACTGAGTTACGACTCTTTGTTTACCTGAATTGCTAGGTAAGCGGCCATGCACATACAATTTCCCATTAAGCACATCACACCCAGATGCCATTGCCCTATTCCAAGGTCTAATAAGCTAGACACAAGCCATCCTGATGGTACAGGTTGCCCTTTAACACTTATTTCAGTTTGCTGAGAGAAATCGTCTTCACTGTTTCCGACCACAGTAGGACCACGGTATAGAACCATTAAAATAGCACCAAGAACGCACACTAGTGTACCCCCAACCTTCACCTGTCCTTCAACCTTGAGTAGTCTCACTGTTTCTGTACTGTAAAGTTTTCGAATAAAAATAAATAAAGTTGTTAACATTGTAGATCTGAGACCTGAACGTATAAAAGTAAACCAATGAAACCAAGTGCTGGAACATACCCCATCACCACTGCTAATATAAATGTAAAAACAGGAATAGCAGGCTGAATAGCAGCAGCATAGCTGGGATTCGTATAGCTTAGGCCAAGAAGAAATAACAGCTGGTTCGCAAATATCCTACAATATCCACGTCGAATCACATGAAACCATCAACACTTACACATTACATATTGGCAAATACTGACTAATTCACAGATTCCCTCTCAACGAATGAAAGGAAGCTTACCCTGATAACCCGAGAAAACCCAATGAAACCAGCACCTTTCTATTCATTGGAGGTCGTATCCTCCTGCAATTTCAAACACAACTTAAGTAAGAAACATTCTCACTTCCTCATCAAAAAAGCGAAAAAAATCTAACTAATAGATCCAAATCCAAATTTAGAATTGAAAATGCAAATCTGTTTACCCTAAAAAACTCATCAGTTCTAAAAATCAAAACATTACAAACCTTTCACGAACATAGGCCACCGGAGCAAGAATGGACAAGGCCAGTAAATCCCGATACAAGCAAAACACAAGCTGATTAATCCCAACATTAAGAGCGACCTTAGAAACCACATGATACCCTCCGTATAGAATCTGAACAAGTGCCATTGCCGCATGAGCTTTAAACGTATCGCTTGACACCCCAGCCGGCGACGATCCCGCCGCCACCGCCATCACCCCTTAAACAGAATGACCTGGCGCTGTCAGATTTGGAAGAAAGTTGGAAACTTGATGAAGTGTCGTTTAAGGTTTCGATCGTCGTTGGATTTGTGCGAGTCTGATGAAGACGACATCGAAACTGATCAGTTCAGTCAATCCTCGGTTCGCCGATCGACCGGTTCGATTCCTTCGGTTCAATTTGGTCGATTGAGTCGGTTCAACAGGTTCGATTCGTATAAGTATTAAGTCCCGATTGAGCCGGTTCGATTTCGATTCAATCGGAAGGCGGACGGTTCGATTGATCTGGAAGAATTCCCAATTCAATCTCCCACCTGCAAATCCGCATGCATCAAAAACCCTAGCGATGGCGATCAGAGGTTCGATTGATCGATCGAGGTGCTAAAACGATGACGTATTGTTAAGCAATTGTTATCGTGTTTTCTCCGATTGTTTGATCCAATTTTGAGTTCAGTAGCGATTTCTAGGGTTTGTTTTTTGATATGTGTTTTTAGGGTTTAGGAGTGATGAAAGGAATGGCTGAGAATATGCCGTTCCATCATTATGGTTTGAATACGAACGAAGCATTGTCGCAGCAAGTGAAAAGGAGCTTTATTTCGCATTTAGACACTAGTGATGTGTCGCCAAGGGCTAAAGTGCTGTGTGAGATACTCACTGGAGTACCTCCTAATGCGATTGATGCTGCGTTGGCTGAATGCCCGATCACGCCGACGCCGGATGTTGTGGAGGAAGTTTTGAAGTTGTTGTACAGCGTGCCTGATGTGGCGATTAAGTTGTTTAGATGGGCTGGTGTGAAGAGGAAGCATTCGAGTTATTCGTGGAATTTGATGGTTGATTTGCTTGGAAAGAATCAACTTTTTGAGGAAATGTGGGATGCGATAAGGTCGATGAAGAAGGAGAATGAGTTGTCATTGTCTACATTTGTTTCTGTTTTTGGAAGCTATTGTATGGGTGGTAGGCTTAAGGAAGCAATTATGACGTTTGATGTGATGGATAAGTATGGAGTGGAGCCGGATATTGTTGCTGTGAATTCGTTGCTGAGTGCTATTTGTCGTGAAGATAAGCAAACTGCTGCGGCAGTTGAGTTCTTTGAGAGGATCAAAGCAAAGATTAGTCCGAATGCGGATACATTTGCTATTTTACTTGAAGGGTGGGAAAAGGAAGGAAATGCAGCGGAGGCTATGCGCACGTTTGGGGAAATGGTGGTTCGAGTTGGTTGGAGCCCGGATTATATGTCAGCATATGATGCTTTTCTGACAACATTGGTGCGTGGATCTCAGGCTGGTGAGGCGTTGAAGTTCCTCATGCTTATGAAGAAACGAGACTGCCTGCCAGGTTTGAAGTTTTTTTCTAATGCTCTTGATATACTTGTTAATGCAAATGACGCCGTGAATGGAGTGCTTATATGGTGCGTAATGGTGGAAAGTGGTTTGATGCCTAACTTGGCAATGTACAATGCAATAATTGGCCTAGCTTGCAACTGTAATGATATTGACAAAGCCTTCCACTTTCTCGATGAAATGGTATACAATGGAGCTTTTCCTGATTCTTTGACTTATAATATGATTTTCAAATGTCTTGTGAAGAACAAGAAGTTCCGTGAAACGGGTAAGTTTTTTCATGAAATGTTGCGAAACGAATGGCCTCCTACTCATTCAAATTGTGCTGAGGCAATTACAATGTTGTTCGACCATGATGACCCTGAGGCAGCAGTCGAGATATGGAATTACATGATAGACAATCAGATCATGCCTCTTGATGAGAGTGCAAATGCGTTCCTCATTGGCCTCTCAAAGATGGACAGGCTATCTGAATTGAGACGGTACATTGACGACATGCTAGATAGGCGGATAAATATTTCTGAGGCAACTATGACAGGTTTGAAGAAACCATTTTACAAGGAAGGAAGAAGCTCCCGTGATGCTTACGACAGCTTGATGAGGAGATGGACATCAATCCGCAAGTTTACACGATGAGATGTACATATTCTACTTGCGTGGCTTGTTGGTCGTGCGCCATAACTTTTGGATTTGCAATGAATATTTCTCTTCTATTTTCTCTTCTGGTTTTCCTTTCACTGAAATCCTTTGATTTTTTTGATACTGCCCTATTGGTTTTATTATTGTGTGTGCTCCTGACATTGGGGAACATTTGTTCCTGCCGATCCCTGTGGCTCATCTTTAACCACTATTGGCTTTTAGATTTGTGCAGTGTTTAAATCTTTGTTGAAAGTTTTACAAAGATACTTGGATTCCGCTGTGTAACAGTAGCCAAAAGGCATACCAAGCTTGCTAGTTATGGGACTCATGTCATGGACCTGTCCATGACATTGATTTCAGAGAGGTCTGGGCACAGAGCAGAATGACAAGGATGCTGGATGAGGTAAATACTTTTAGCTCATAAAATAGTATGTATTTTGAGAAATCAAAAGGGTAATGGCATTCTCAGTTTTAGTATCAGATGGTTGATGTAATTCTTAGTTATAAATAAACATCAATAGGTTGGCATCTTCCAATTTTCCAAGTTGCAAGTATTAGACAAAACATTGCCGGAATGCATTGATTCTCTAGTGCCATCATTCACCTAGCTTTGTTTTTACACAGTTACTGTTATGTCCTGTGCCTTAAATCCAAACCTGTCTCATAATCACTAGCTCTCTACAACCGTGAATTACTCCTAATTTTTTTCATGGTCAAATCATGGGGAAGTCAAAAGGAGCAAAAAACACCAAAAGCCAAAAGGGTGATAATTGATATGAAGATACAAATGCTTCTCAGCTTCTATTCTACGTATGCTTCAGCATATAGCAACAGTGACATCATGACAATGATGGAAGCAGATCAGATATGAGTAGAGTTGGACAACATTAATATCGAGTCACAACCACAAACCAAAACAACCTAACACACACCACACTAACTCCAAGTGGCAGTGAGCGTCATGTCTAACAAGCTGGACCAGTGACAAAGTACAAAGGCTGATTATCGTGAGCTCAAAGCCACTTCTCCTCTTTCTCATATTCTCAACAACCTTTCCTCTTCATCTTCTCCCTTTCATTTACTACCCGCATTCTTCTCCATCTCCAGTTCTCCATCATCATCATTACCACTTATCTCTTTCTCTCGCATTTAACTCCCATTTCATCTCAATGCCGCCTCCTGTACCGTTCCCTACCTTTCATTAAATAAAGCTACCTCCTTTACCACTCTTTTTTGACCTAATCCCTCTTCAACTCTTACCCTTCTACCTCCTCCACCACTTGTTTACTTACACTCTTTTAGTAACTACTAACATTCTACCATTACCCTATCTGGGTTTCGCTTTTCACACCACATTAATCAGTTACATCACTTAAAGATCTCTTCTTGGGATACCACGATTTGTTCCCAAAGACCTAACCCTAGGTTTGTTTGACTATCTTAAGTGGGTAATGTTGAAAACACGCCTCTATTGCTGCTCCAGGGGTAAGGATCCGAGTCTAGACTTCGACCACCATGAGAGTAAGTTTAGAAACTACTTGGACCGGTGACTTTTTAGCTTAGTATAGTGTGCATACATTCTGTTTGATAAAATACCGTAACGGGAGGTGTATGTAAGAGGGTATGTAATTATACTTCTTTATTGGTGATTGATGGGCATTTTCTCTGAATTCCCGTGATTGCTGCCCCCAATTGGTTTGTTTCCATGGCGGTGTGGGCTGTGTTCATGACAATGGGGAAGCAAAATCTGTTTCCTTTGTCTAGTTCCAACATCGACATGTGGATTTGTTGTATGGAGATCATGTTGCTTTTTTCTGTTACCTAACACATGGCCGTTGGTTTTGGTTTTGCTGAAATTTGAACTTTGTTTACTTGTGGAAATGTTCTTTAGAAATATAATTCAACAGGTTGATGAGAATTTCAAGAGAAGATCTTGTCCTGATGTGAATATCTTTTAGACTGTTTCCTCCTAGGGCCCCTCAAGTGCGTGCAGAATAGTAATTTATTAAGTAATTTGAGCAAGTTTAATATGTTATAGTCGATGACTTTAGGTAAGAGTAGACATGGAGACTTAGTGGAGCACGATTGGGGACTGATGAAAAGCCCTCACTTGAGTTTCTATATTTGAATTAGCAGATCGCATAGGAAATGATGACCGTGTAAAGTTTTGGTTAGTCTCAAAAGCTCGTAGAGATTAGTTTATGTCTGTGCTTATTACCTTTTGCATCACTTTTGATTATGATATGCTTAAATAGAAAGGAAAGGCTTCTCCTTTATATATCTGTTGCGTAATATAGGTGCTTGAAATGAGACTTCATTATTGCTGTTGATGGTCTGTTCTTTCAGAAATAATGAAATATGATGGACTTGAGAGCATTCTCGGAAATCATTGTTTCGGAAATGAGAGTGATACAAGCAAAAGAGATGGCTGTCCAACAGACTCTTTGGGTGATGATTCAAGCTGTTGCTCAAATAAGGATCTTTCTGGGTCAATCTCATCCAAGTGGACACCTATAACTAAGAAAGATGATGATGAAGAGAAACATTATGAGTGGGGAGTTTTTGATAGTGATCAACCTCGTTATAACTATTTGAAAGGCGGTTCATGTAGCAATGAGGTTCAAATATCAGATTTGGAATGCATGAAAGAAAGATTTTCAAAGCTCTTACTGGGTGAAGACATTACAGGGGGGCGCAAAGGGATCAGTACGGCAATAGCTTTGTCCAATGCGATAACAAATCTTGGCGGTACATGCTTACTTGTGTTCCTCTAATCAAGCTTTTACCTCTTTCGTTATTCATTACTACTGTGTTCCTCTAGTTATTATCATAGTTCATATTTTCTATATCATATTTATTTTTTTGATGTCTTACACGACTTGAACTGCAGTATCAATATTTGGCGAGATGTGGAAGCTGGAGCCACTATCTGATGAAAAGAAGCAGAGATGGAGAAAGGAATTAAATTGGTTCCTCGCTCCCACAAATTACATGGTTGAGTTGGTCCCTGCTGTGCAGAACAGTGCGGATGGGTGCACGATGGAGGTATTGTACTGCAAAACATTCTATATGGCTGTTACCTGTAGCATGTATGTTAATAATGTGATACATTTTTATATCAGATAATGATGCCCAAAGCACGAGCAGACATTCACATGAACCTTCCAGCCCTGCAGAAGCTGGACTCCATGCTCCTCGTAAGTATTCATACATTTTAATTCTATTTGTAAACAAGGCATTTTGAGAATAATATTCTCATTTTATTTTGTGAATCTTCACAGGAAATTTTAGATTCCATGATAAACACGGAGTTCTGGTATGATGAAGGCGGTAGCCGTGCCGAAGGAAGAAGTGGCAGACATGGCCTGAAGTGGTGGCTTCCACTGCCTCAAGTCCCAGGAAACGGTCTATCAGATTCACAGAGGAAAATATTAGTGAACCAGGGTAAAATTGTACTGCAAGTCTTCAAGGCAGTCAAGTCCATCAATGACAGTGTCTTGCTGGCAATGCCGGTACCTGCAATTATCAGAGATGCACTTCCCAAGGTATTTTCATTTGGCAGCCTCTGCGTCAGTCATCCAGATAAATTTACTAAATACTACAATATACTAATATCTGATCTCTTGAAATTTATTTTTTCTTTTGCAAATGTCAGACCGGTAAGGAATGCCTCGGCGAAGAACTTTATAGCATGCTAGCATCAGAATCGAAATCACTTGAGGAAACACTGGAATCCTTGAATGTGAAATCCGAGCAGCATGCTCTCGAAGTCATCAATAAATTAGAAGTGGTTACGTATGCATGGAGGGAAAGACTGAGAAAACAAACCAGTGGAAGTTATCCAGTTCGGGCATCTTGGTCATTCTTAAAAGATCCGATTGCTGAGATTGATAAAATTGAATTACATATAGAAAACACTGAACTTGTATTGCAGGCCTTGAAGTCCAGATTTCCAAACCTTCCACAAACTTTTCTGAATGTCACAAAAATCAAATATGCAAAGGTAAAGTTTGAAATCCTGCAGTTGGTTTACATATATTAATACCGGTATTGGTTCAAGTTACAATCCTCTATACGTAGCATAAATGTTGCTGTGCTTTATTTTACAGGATGTAGGACTCGCGATCATGGAAGCATATTCTAGGGTCCTTGCAACTTTGGCTTTCAGTATTCTATCACGAATAGGTGAAATACTGCAAGAAGATGTTCCTAGCAACTTCAGTTCCCCTTCTACTGCATATTACATTTCCGGATCATCTCCACTATGGTTGTTGAGCACTCCATCCACCATGGTTGAAGAAAAACACTTCTCTGCAAATCCATCACTGCAGAGACAAAACATGGATACTGACTTAGTTAGCGATCTGGGTTTAGTTATTTCTAATGTAAATCAGATCCCTACTCCTGCCAAGAAAAACAGCAGTAAATTGTGGGTCACTAGGAAGAAGTCAAGTAGCCACAATGTACAAGTTAAAGCCTTGTAATCATAGTATGTATCCATCTTTTTTCCAAGCTATTATTTGTATATTCTATTTTGATGAAGAACATTGTGCCTAAAATCAGAACTGACAATTATGTGCTGTAACAAACATGTATATTTGACAAAGAGCTCAATGATATGTGGAAATGTCCTACAACTGCAATGCGGAACAATTCATCATCACCGCTTACACAAACAAATGCATATCGATAAGGAACAAGTCTTATACGAAGGGCAACCAGCGAGAAGATCCACTAGGTTCATAGTTGATCAACAACACAGCTTTCAGCTGCCCTACAAAATTCAAATCTTCAACAATCAAGAAACAAATCCCTCTTGGTTCATGATCAGAAACGCAGCTTTCACCTGCTGCCCTACAACATTCAAATCTTCGACAATCAACAAACACATCCCTCTTGGATACCAACATCAAAAAAACAACAACAAGACTCAAGCAGAAGAACACTAGAGGATGCCCACTTGCAAACATATCCCCAATCTATCAAAGATTCAAACTTTTTCAGAAACACTCGACTAATATTAACACACCCAGACCGTAATCATCAAAAGAGCTGCAAAATTGATCCCTGAATGTTATAGTAATCTTAATTTTCCACCTAAAGGGATTTTTGTGTTTATGGAAATAATTTGACAAATAGCTTCACATATTACCAAGGTAGTTTTCACACAAATATAAATAAAATTACAAGCTGTTTTTGTTTAGGGTTAATTACGAGAAAACGTGTTTTCCCAATAACACCCATATCTTTTTGTTTAAGTCTAAAATTATTAAATCCATCTTAAAATTATGTAATTTTAACTCGCTGTAACTTGCCTTGATTCAACTTTGACATAAGTTTGTAGGAGTAACTGATAAGCAGTGCTAATAGTTAATAAGCAGGCAAAAGGTAGTATTTTTAAGCTCTTAGGATTCCAAAGTTGAGTTCCTAAGCATTTTTGACACATGCAACTTGTTTTCGATACTCTGCGAGAGCCCAGATCGGAAACGAGTTTCTGTATAATGCATAATGCAGCATTGAGTTGCCATTATACAGTCCGGTTACTTCCTGCATTAGATCATTTCAATAGAATTAGGTGAAACAGAAAGAGACTTGTAGAACTTGTTGGTCTTATGAATGTTGAGAAGCTTGTACCTGTTGAGGAAAATCACCATTTTCCAATTGCGAGTTGATTATCAACCTTGCTGCTCGGTGAAGTGGTGCAGGGTCTATATGAGCCTGCCCAGCGTGAAGCAATCCCATTAAAGCCCAAGAAGTCTGCACTAGGTTCGCTCTACCTCATCCAGAGGCACGTATACCTGTATCACGGGTATTTCAATCTTGAAGAGGCGACATTTGGTAGAGTATGTATTGTAGTACGGAAAAATAGAATACAAATGAGTACCTTTTCAGGGCCTGAGCGTTGGTTCTCGCCCCAACCGCCATTTTCTACCTGTTTGGATAGCAGAAATTCAACGCCTTTACGCACTGTTTTAGAGTTTTTACAAGTCTTTCCGGCAGCTGCAAGTCCTCTGAGCGCATACCATGTACCGTATGTAAAGCATATTCCCCAGCTCCCATACCTGTAACAAATCTTTTGATCAGCACGTCTATTTTGAAACATGTATTCGATGCACTTAAAGCTAGGTTCCTAAAAGCTTTCAATACCAAGATCCATCAGGCCTTTGAACATCCTTGATATATTGCGCTGCATTGTAAATACATTCTTCAATCTCCTTCACTCTGTGTCCAGGGTGTAACTCCTTAAAAAGAGCCAACGCTTGAACTACTGATGCAGTGGACTCAACATACTCGTGCTCCACAACAACATGCTCAAAAAATTCGGTTGGATTTAGCACCTATCAAAATATTCTAAAGGTAAATACCGTTCACTTGTTAGCAAGCTTTGCTCATTGGTGCAGTAGGAGCTTAATTATTGAGTTACCTCCAACCATTTTGGAGCACCGCCTCGTTCCCAAAGTGCAAGTCCGCCATTCTTGCTCTAAAAAGCAGTACACAAAGAAAGCTTTTGATTTCTGAACCGGTACTGGAATGGAAAGACTAGTGATTAATCATGTAACTAATTACCTGAAAATAAAGCAGGAGGTTCACTGTGTCGTAGAGCCTTGCTGGATCCATTTTCTCACCCACAATTTCTTTTGGTAACATAGATAAGCGCAGGCAGCACTAGAGAAACGAAACCATTTAGTTATACAAATGCAGCCAGTCAGCTTTGTCATGACTCATGAACAGAAATGAAAAAGATGCATGCCTTGAATGCTTCTGCAGTGCAGTCTGAAACTGCCCAGCCTTGGTCCCTGTCAGAGAAAGTCCAAGCTCCCTTTGAAATGTGGCGAGACATACTTCTAAAATCTCCGCTAGGATTTTCAGTCACCTTGAAAGTTTTGAGAGACAACAATCAACTCAGACTCTGCTATTTATACATAGATGAAAAAAAACCAAAACAAATTTAAAAGACCTGCGCTTTTTTAAGTAGTCATGGCCTTTTGCAAGCACATCTCCAATTTCATCAACGAGGTTAGTGGCAAGTAGTGCTTGCATGCTTAGGCCAGCATCCCATGTCTGACTCCCGCAACCCTATACCATGACACAAATTATGTTATTTATAGAATTGTTCTGCAGTTTAAGATACTAACGATCTGACTTCGAAGGGTATAAATAATCAAAACCAGATTTTGTTACCTGCATTGACATTCCATCTTCTGCAACCCATAGAAAATCTGGGACTCTGTTACGTACCTAAATTAGGGACTTAAATGTAATTTGCGATTGTATTAGAGAGTGTATAAATAGTGATGTGTGGCCTGAGAAAGGGGATAGGCAATGAATTAATGAACAATCCTTATGTATCTTCCTCTCTTCTGTAAACCCTAAATCTTCCTCTCTAAACCCTAATTTCATCCCTGCCTACCTCCTTCATCTCATCTCATCTTCCTTTCACTCTTTTCACTGATACAAATCGTATCAAATGGTGCTTTTTCATCGAGAGATGAATAGTCAAGAGTTGGACGACGAACTCAGTCCTGCAGAAATAGAAGCATTGATGGATATTAACAAAAGACTCATCGAGATTAATAAACGTTTTGAAAGGATGGAAGCACTATCTCGCCATCAGAGTGCGACCGTTAACACGCAGATAGAAAAGTTAGAAAAGATGATTATCAACTTCGGAAAAAGTATGGGGTACATGGAAAACAGTACAAAAGAAGTAGATGTTACTATCGAGCCGATAACATACATCTACCCTGATTCTGCTGTTGTGGATCTGACAACTCCATCGCCTGAGATATTGAGCTCACATAAACAATCGGAGTGTGTTATGTCTTTAGATATGGTTGAATCAATCAACCGTTCATCAAAACCCTCAAAGGGAGATGAAGAAGGAGATTTAGAAACAGAACTGATTAGGGACGTGTCTGAGAAGGAAACAATCCTTGAAACACCGCTGGAGTTTCTTACATCAAATGGAAGGATATCAGCTATGATTCATGAGGTAATTTTGATTAAGATCCCTATGTTGGTTGTAGACGGAGATATTGATAATGAAGGATATGCGAAATTAGGTTTTACCACAACATCGGATGTTAGGGATACAGTTTTCAGTTTATGCACTCTAGGTGTTTGTGGAAATGTCAAAATGAAGGTCCCTATCGTTTGTGTTGCACCAGTACGGTATACTATAAATCAACATTATTTGGATGATATTGAGAGATTAAAATTAGAAGAATCTTTGTTACTAAAGCCCCCTCCATTACCACCCGACATTAGTAAAAGTTTCATAGCATGGCAGAAGACACCGATTTTGAATTACAAGAAGTTGAGATACATTGAAATTGCTGATTTGGAAAATTTGTTGAGTTGTTATCAGCTGATACACTTGGTTGAGACTATTTTTTACATCTCATGTTTGTTTGAGTATATGGAACTGAGATTGAGTAAAGTCGGAGTGGTTCAGAGTTATAAGGTGACGTTTGAAGAGTGTAAAAAACAAAATAATGGGTATAATGCTCCTAGGGTGTTTGCGGAAAATGTGACGAAGTGTGTTGCTTTAAGAAACCTAGTATTTTCAATGACGTTGTACTGTGCCAAGAGATTACCTAATGGGTGGTGTTTGTTTGTGGAATGGAAGAAGAGAGCACAAAGCATTTTAAATGCTGGCATCATTATTGGAATCTTGCTACAATTCAAGTTCAGGGGAACCAAAGAGAGCACTGTCAAATGTTCATTATATAATATGAATTTATGGTTTAAAGGATTAATGAGGCGAAAAGGGTGCTGGTATGAGTTATATTTAATGAGAGAGGAGCTTCGAATGTTTTATTCACTGAATGATAAAATCGAGAAGGTTCGTATGCTTTCTTCATTGAAGTATGTAAGGGGTGGTGAAGGTGGATCTCAAACCTACATCGCTTGTTATGGACGGAGCAGTATTCAGTTAGGTGTTTCTGGGGGTGGGAACTATTCACTATTAACCTTCAGCTGCACAATACATTTATCTCTAATGCCTTCTAGTTATGATCAAGCTCAATTAGTCGAAAACCCCACTGAGTTTCTGGCTGGATTTTCTTTGGAAAGTGATTGTGGTTCTAATGTCAATATTCAGTGTGTCAGGTTTCATGATCAGAGCCTAATGGAGTTGATCAATGTTGCGGTTTATCTTGAGTCATTGACAAAAGCTTTTAGTTGTTCTAAAATGGAAGTCAACAACAATGTCCACTGCCATATTTTGCGCAAAGAGAATGAAGATCCTTATGTTGATTTAGAGCATGAGGTTGATCTTTCCGTGACCTTTACAACCAAGATTGCTTATATATGCACATAAGGTGTTGGTGATAATGTAGTACTGGATTTTCTTATACCTCTCGGGATGCTATTGAGCTATACTAGACAACAAGGTTATTTGGTTGTTGCTGGAAATACATATTTGGAGGAGATTAGACCCAAAAAATCCCCTCCGCTTCCACCTGATATAGTTCAATTGTTAAGCTTAACAGAAATGGCTATGAAAAGTGTTGAAGAAACTACTGCCACACACTTTGAGGGAAGGTTCACACAGTCAATTGATGTTATGGAACTTTGGATGATCAAACTAAGATTTGAAAGTATGAGAGCAGTGCTATATGACCTACAAGTTCGAAAATATGACAACTTGGAGAAAGTGGAGTGTAGACAGTGGTTGATAGCTTGGTTTGATGACTCAAGTGACTCTGTGCATCATGAATTTAACGATGTGAAAAACAATAACAAGATCAACTTACATTTGAAGGTACCACCTGAAGAGGAGGCTAAGCTCACACAACTAATTGTGAGGCAGTTCAATGGTTCTACATTGGCTGAGAATGACATCATAATTTTAGTAAGATATGTGCCTTGTGTGCTCAATGCTACTAAACCAACAGTGACATTTAATGAGGTTATGAAGATGTATAAGGACTTGATCAAGGAGTTTTTTTTTTGATTGAAAGGCTCAAAGGCCAAAGGTACATTTAGAGGACTTAAAAGGCTAACTGAAAGTTAGTCTGACCCAGTGTAGTCTAGATATCTAGAAAATTGAAAATAATGACTAAACCGAGTACTTTGCCTCGGTACCTATAAAGAATAAGAAATGACAGAAACTAAAGTGAGCACTAAGGGAACACCACGCTATTTTCACACACCACTCAGATTTCCGTAATAATAAAAGATGATTCGGATGAACTTTAAGAATATAATCCGAGTAGACGGAAGTAGCTTGGTCCACATGTTGAGTCACAAAGATAGGCATTCCAAATTGCTGAGTCACAGAGGGACATCACGTGGCAAAACAGAGAACTAGGACACGTGTCTCGTCAGGAGAACGACAGGGTTAAAGAGTATGTGGACACGTGTTGGAAATCCAGCAACCCAGGCGCCGCACACAGGTGACGAAGCAAAGCAGCTGAAATGCGTACCGGCCACTGCACTGAGAACGGCGACAACGCGGCGACGTTCACCAAACCAAAGACGAAACCACCGGCAGCAAAGACGCACCAAGCTTGGCGATGAGACAGAATGAAGAACAAGAGGCAGACAGGACAGCGGACAGGAAGCAGCAAGGCACACGTGGCTGCCAGAACGCAGCAACAAAGGGAGCTCCACCGTCCGCTGGCCGACCGACAGGAGATCACGGCTGAGCAAACCGGGACCAAAAAGAGCGCAGAACGTATCCATCACTGCAGACGAAGCGCTGGAGACACGAGCCAATCCAGCCGACACCAACCGCCGTCAACAGCAGCCAAACCCACAGGATGAAACGTCAACGTAACAGTAGCAGCGAGGAGATGAAAGACAACAACACATCAGGGGATGCAACACAACAGAAGCACCAGGAATGAGCAAACGGAAGGAGCAGCTCGAGCAGCTGACGTTCGCCAGCCAGTCAAGCACCCAGGGGCACCACGAAGAAGAGAACAGCCGGTGAGAACGATAGCGGTGAAAGATAGATGACGGAGAACCAGCCACCGTTCCACTGCTGCACAAAGCCAGCGACTCATCGTCGACAGCCAACCTGCAACCAGACGCTAAAACATCCCTGCTTCGGCGGAAGCAGAGAAAGAGTCAGCCGAGGTGAGATTGTAGAGAGAGAAGCTTTGGGCTACTTGATCAAGGAGTTGGATGCATGTTTTGTCGAATTGTACCAATGGATCAGCATGAGGTGTTTATTTGTGGACTTCAAAGCTACGTATGTTGCTGAATTTGGCAGCAATTTCAGTGAGCAATTTCAGTGAGGCTGCTTTTGAATGGTTATGGTTTTCTTGGCCGAGACCACCAGAAGTGATGACCTTGAGGACAAGGTCTTTCGAAGGGGGAAGGAATGTTACGTACCTAAATTAGGGACTTAAATGTAATTTGCGATTGTATTAGAGAGTGTATAAATAGTGATGTGTGGCCTGAGAAAGGGGATAGGCAATGAATTAATGAACAATCCTTATGTATCTTCCTCTCTTCTGTAAACCCTAAATCTTCCTCTCTAAACCCTAATTTCATCCCTGCCTACCTCCTTCATCTCATCTCATCTTCCTTTCACTCTTTTCACTGATACAAATCGTATCAGACTCTAGCGAGGTGCTTCTTGAAATGATCTCCATCAGGATTTTCAACCCAACAAGCAAGCATAGACAGCACCTATATAAAGCGCTTTGGAATGAGTTTATTTCTACTGCATTTCACGTATAAAAGTGAATGCTGTTCAGGTTACCTTTATAACGCTCCCACTAGTAATGTGTCTACTGTTTTCATCTTCATAATGAATGCGTTCTATAGTTCTCTTCAATGCTCTTTCCCTGACAAGCTTGTTAAAAGGCCATCGAGTAAGTAGAGGCTCCGTGGTTACATATAACGTATCCCATATCAAATCTTGAACCTTTGGATGAGGGTAGTAGATATCTTCCTGCATATCAATTTGCACTTGGGAAAGAAATTCTCAAAAAACAAATAAGTTTTACATGGTACTCATATTTACCTTAGCAACCAAGTGTGGGACTTTTCTCCAATTTATTTTATCATAAGGCTCAGTGTGAAGCTCTTTTCTAAGTTCAAGGACGAGCGGTGTGATTGGCATTACAAATCTTGTCCCATACAGATATGACATTGGCATGTAAATTGTCCGACAGTAGCACCACATATTGTCTGCATTTTTCAAATCATCAGAATGTCCGAGTCAAATCATTATACATAAAATGCTTCTTAGAAAAATAAAGCTGATGGCATTCGCCACTGGAGTAAAATGGCTAACCAGGATGGATAGGCAAAAATGAGGGAAGAAGCCAAAACTCTGGAGGCATTGGATTCAATCCAGACCATTCACACAGCCCCATTACCTGTCCAGCGTAATTTTATATGCATGCATGTATTTAATAATAATAATAATCATATGATTGATTTTTATGTAAATAAGCCCATGGTCCGAGATTGATGAAAAAAATAAAGTAATCCGAATACCGATAGCCAAGTCTTTCCCCAAGATGGATTGTATGTGACACCACCGTGGTCGAGTATCCATTTCCGTGCTCGAGCAACAGCGTTATCCTGACCTCCATCCGCACCCTCCCCAAGTAAGCGCATACATATGTAGTTAATAGTGGTGCAGAACATGATGCTGTGACTTGATACGTGAAATCCCCAGCCACCATCTTCATTCTTCAGCAATTAAATGAAACAAAATTTACATTTTCAATCCATCACATATTAAATCCTTTGCACTTGGCAGAAATGAACAGTTACACTACTAAAAAATTATGTTCTTGTTTTTTCACGGTAAACTATTTTACCTGCTGGTTGTAGACATATCGAAGGATTTCTTTACGATATTCAGCTGGAAATACCCTGTGAAGGTGCCCGGTAATATACAAACAGATTACCTGAATAACCAAACATACACTATTAGTGAAATTTTGTAAGAGAATATCTACTGAATTCACAAAGGGTGGAATATATTTTTTTTACCAGAGGCGGCAAGAAAAACATTGCACCACCATTTCCTGCAGGCCAGTGGCCATCGCTAGCCTGCAATGCTGAAAAGAAATGCACGGCCCTTCTCAAAGACGTAGTGGCTATCTCAAATGTTATCTCTTCGTCATCTTGCACTTTCACTTGTGGTATTGTTTGCATAAAGTTTTTCTCCTTGAGAAACTGTTGACATATACAAACTGATTTATGCCCATAAATGAATGATTTTTCTTTTTTTATTTTCATTTTAGACATCGTATCGTCATGATAAGTGTATAGTATCAGACTTATTCAGACCTGCATGCGCCATAATAGGTCAGAGTTTTCTCTCAAGTTGAATCGATTCGTGTAAAATTTGAGACGCAGTGCTTCCACCTCTGCTCGTTCTTCAGGAGTTCCAGCATCAGGATCAAACTCCCATATTTGCCTCCCCACAAAGTTGTTAGTACTGTACAGATACGGGTCTGCCTTGCCTTCACCCACCTTAAGCTTCCACATTTTCTGATGAATCAATATAAAAAACTAAAGGCACCTTCACTGAGAAGAATAAGAAGAGGATAAATAAAAGTATCAGAACACTTATCAAACTTCTCATGATCTCCTGTTCCTATAGAAGCCACCCTTTAATTTGAACCAGATGTATAAACTAACGATGAGAAGGGGGCTGTATTAAATATGAAAACGAACCTGAACCAGCAGACGGTAGAGGATAGTTACGGTAAAGCAAAGATTTCTGAAGAAATGTCCTCAAAACCAGTTCTTTACGAACCTGAAAGAGAAGGAAAACGAAGAGTAGCATGCATATATATGAAGTTTGAAACAGTAGTTGTAGTAGTAATTGTTACGATGAATGCGAATTAATTCATCCATATCCATCCTCTGCAATAGGATAAAAAGTTTCATGCATGACTGAGAACTTGAACCATATAAATTAAATTCGCATGCAGAAACTTACTTTAAAAGTATATCCTCATATAAGATGACAAATCGTTAAATCCAACTGATAGTTTATCAGGAAAACCGAATATGTAAAACTTTCTCAAATGGCCAATACATACCCTGAGCGCCTCAGTTCCCAAACCATGCAGTGGTTCCCAACTGAAGCCTAAATGGACAGTTTATGGATACAAATACAATGTACGATATGTATATATATAGCAAGAATTCCAAGGACAATAATATTTCCTTAAACAGAAATGGAAATCACTGTTCTCCTATAAGGATGGGTTTTTATATAAAAACATCATTGTTGGAAGAATATAAATGCCTACCAGTCTATTTATGTTTGAAACTGGACCACAAGGATATTCAATGGCTCTTTTAATGTTGATAACCAACACATCCAGAAAAAGTCTTCTGTGATGTATTGCTAGACAGCTAACACATCGCATTTTTGCTGAATTTTGAATCAGGGAACTCTTCAATGTATGAATTGACTGACCCAAGCAGTACCCTTCTTTGCTAACACATGGGCCTGGTAGAAGACAGCCCTTCTTTGTTATCAATGCCACCCTACAAGAGCAAGTGAAAACCTGTTAACTCTCATGTACATTAATGGCACTGGAGATGGTGGTTGAGAATGAGACGCTAATAATGGTTTAGTAATTGAACTTTGATTATACGTTTTATAAATTGTGATGCAACACAAAAATTGTTATTCAATATTGCAACAAAAATTATGAGTAAAATGAGCAATTTGGAATCCACTAAACCCCACTTTGATTTAATTAATCAGCAAGAAAACAAGAGAAATAAAGGAGCTTTAAAGCTCTCTAATGCTTGGATAAATCGCTCAGTGAAATTGTTTGGAGTACCTTTTTTAAAATGGCATGATTAATAATGTCTGAGTAGTGGTGAGAGTGGTACCTGGAAAATGATAAACCTGAAGTTAAATTTAATATTCAGCTGGATATGATGCAATGCATTTATTGGTACTCACAGTCGCAAAAAATAAGTAAATTATGCAATTCGGAATCCAACGAGATATTTTACCAGAAAAATATTGTAATGGTTGTTTCCTTTAGAGGGTATTTTAATACTGTGTTACATCTGTGTATCAGATAATAATGCCAAAAGCTCGAGCAGACATTCACATGAAACTTCCAGCCCTGCAGAAGATGGACTCCATGCTCAGCGTAGGTTATATATTCATACATTTTATTTCTAATTGTAAACAAGGCATTTTAGGAATAGTATTCTCATTTTGCGTTGTGAGATTTCACGGAAAATTTTAGATTCCATGATAAACACGGAGTTCTGGTACGCTGAAGACAGTAATTATAGATAGTAACAAACTTGTGTATAATTTTAAGACAAAATTATATGATCAGATTTACTCAGCAACTTCAGGAAAAGCTTTGGTGTCCTTGGGTAATGACCTAAAGTTGCTAAAGAAATTTCATCAATCTAAACTGCAATGTTTGAGCGACTTATACCTCTGATTTATAAATATTAATGACTTATTTGCCAATGTGCCAAGCAAACTGACCGACGGCAGACATTTTACCTAAGAAATGAAAAGCAACATAGTCTGAGCACTACATTTGAAAGTATCTTTATCACATTGACTAAAAATGATTGGTATCACATACAGTTCAACTTACAGAAACGATGAAGTCTGTATAAATATGGCTCCGCCAACAGGTTTTGTGATGTTTAAGCATCATGCGCAAAACCAGCTTTCATAAATTGACTCTGTCATATCACATCTCCATTTATGTTACCATCCTAAACAGACGTGTAAGACCTCACAAGGAAATGTGAAGAGTCGATATGAAAGATGAGCGACATTGTACAAAACTACATTCTCATTTAAGCTCAGAGTTGTCAAAGTGGCAAATATAATATTATTGGCAAAATGTGAAAAGAATACGAAATTAGTGCAATTGCTTATATTTAACAAATTCAACAAAACTATTTAAATCCACAGGACTGACTATTAGTCCTTCCTCTTCCACAATGCAAGGACAAAAGTTAATAGTGTAGTGTGGATGAGTTAATAAACTTTGTTTATTCTTGTAATGAACTATGAAGCAATGCAACAACTACTACTCATAGTTGCAACAAAACAAGTCATAAACGAGCAATTTGGAATCCACTAAACACACATTTGATTAAAATCAACCAGCAGTAAACATTAAAAATTAAGGAGCTTAAACGGTCTCAAATACTTGGATAAATAGCTCGGTGAAAATGGTTGCAGTACCTTTTTCAAATAGCAAACTTGACTGATGGTGCCGAGTAGTGGTGAGAGTGATACCTGGAAATGATAAACCTCAAGTCAAATTTGATCAAGTGCAAAAAAGATACATTTTTCATCGAAGGAAATCACTACAAAGCGAAACCCAAACATGGGTTTTGGATGATGAGCGAGCAGACATCAAAATCAAACCCTTCAACCAGAACAATTTCCAATCTGTCTAGGGCACCAAAGCGGCGCGTGGATATTATTTTCTTTTATTTTTATTTGTTGGAATGTTTCGCTTCAAGGTTTGATGAAGAAATTGATTTTTACATATATTTAATTATTAAATATTTCTGTTAAATATTTTCGAATTGAATAAATAATCTTTTCATTTAAAGTTTAAAACGTGAAATTAGAAGTCTAGTTCTTTATTCCATATTATAAAATAATCAAATATATAATTAGTTTACAAAAATGAAAAACTGAACAAACAAAAATTAAAACAATAACATATTTACTAAATCTTAATCAGTACGAGTTTTATTAACTGAATTTATGTTGTTTTAGGACGAGTTCAACTCACAAAATTGCATTTCTCTTAATGCGGATTCAGATCCCAAAAGAGCGTACAATTAAAAATATCGGATTGAAACAACGTATTTTTAATTTTTTACAATCTAAACTACATAATTTACTAAAATATAATATCTCTGACCCATCTCAAAACGACGTAATTTTATTCATCTGCAATTCAAAACTACGTCATTCTTTTACTGAAACATGTTTTTTGCACATGATCTCATTTCGCCACGGCATTTAAAAGAAGGATTTATAAATCCCATGCGTAAATCAAAATTCTATTTTTATACAAGAGGGAACTATTAGATCAATGTCAACACCCTTTAGAGATTCATAAGGTTTAAAAATGTTTGACTTGGAATATTCTAACCCTAAACTTGTCTTATAATCAAGATACTTCCAAATTGTTTGAATCTAAAATTAGTTGATTATTTTTCAAGCAAATCCAAGCTGTCAAGCAAACATTTGTTTAGCTCATAATGCCAATAAAGTTTAGCTCTTTTAAACTGATTTAAGATTGTAAATTGTAAATTGTAAATGCAATATGGTATGTGAGAAAATGAGACAGCTGAATTTAGTTTCAGCACTTATTTCAACTATATATTTGAGATTAAGTGATTGTCCATTGTTCACATTTTTGTCACAACCTTAACAGGGATTTATCGATTTAAGTACATTTTTCACATTTGGGAGATTTTGTATCAAAAATAAATCTGTAATTTTAAATAATGCATACTTAACTTAAAACAATTGAGGTTTTAATTGCAAACTATGCCAACATATAATATTCTAGATACCAAAAGATTCATCCCCCAAGATTCCAACATGGCCAACACATCTTACATACCTATTGGGAATAAATAACATCTTCAAATTTGTGTTTCATCTAAATAACGTAAAATCCAAACCAAGTTTTGTTCCCTGTTGGATTCATGAACAGCATAATTATAGTTTTTTTTAAACAAATTTTCTTAATATCAGTCTTGAATTACATATCACAGACAAAATGAATGACCGTGTGTATTTCTAATTTACAAATTATAATACTAGTAATTAAAACACTCTTAGCTCATTATTCTTCAAGGCTAGAAATTGACTAACAAGCGAATTAATGATCAATTTTTTTCACAAAATGAATTTTATTTTAGGACAAATAATTTGAAACGATTCAATTTTTTAAGGGTTCAAATTGGTGTAGAGTCATTTACAGCGGACTGAAAACTACGTATTTTTTATTGGAATAGAAATAAAACTATATTATTGAACCTAAAATAAAAAGTATTGAACTTATCGTTTTAAAGCTGAACTATGTCGTTTTTGCATAAACTATACAGTTCAATATTTACTGTAAATGGTTGTTTTCCGTTTGGTATCCCATTCAATTTTAAAAAATACAGGGAATCTTTCCTAATAATAAAAGATTCCGACATCACTGGAACAACCAAACAAACAAACAAAATCCACACACGCCTCCGCCAATTCCATTGACTTCCCCGCCATAGCTGTCCATGTCCTCATCTCCAACCTATAAATACCATCACCCTTTATCGATATCAGTCACACCCAGTTATCCAAATTGGCTAAGAGGTCTAAAGATACGATTTTTACATGGCGTCCTGCCCTTCACCATTTGATTTTTCTAGCAAGTATTATCACAGTGATGGAGCTGGAGGGTGTGATAGACAAGCTAGCTTCTTTGGTGGTAAAGCTGTGTTGAATCAGGGTGTTGGGTATTCTGTTGTTCTTGGGTTTGGTGCTTTCTTTGCTGTCTTCACTTCCTTTCTGGTAATTCAAAATCTCATCTTTTTCATGTTTTCTAGTGTTTTTGTGAATTGGGTTTGATGGGTTGACTTGAAATTCTAACTGGAATTGAAGTCAATGGCGTTAGATATGCTTTCTTACTTGTCAATGTTTCCGTACTACATTTGCCTAGATGGCTTATGTACCTACTTGTGTATGTTTGTCTGTCTAGGTGTGGCTGGAGAAGAGATATGTTGGATCTAAGCACACTTCCGAGTGGTTCAATACGGCCGGACGGAATGTCAAGACTGGCCTGATCGCCAGTGTCATTGTCTCTCAGGTTAGAAATTCCTGTTTTTTGCTGTTTGTATAAATTTTGATCTTTGTCTGGCCAATGCTGATGATGTTGTATGTCTGGCTTTTCGCGTCTTGAAGTGGACATGGGCTGCAACGATCCTACAAAGCTCAAATGTGGCATGGGAGTATGGAATCAGCGGACCTTTCTGGTATGCAAGCGGGGCTACTGTCCAAGTAAGCCAACTCAATCATTACCCAAGTAAAAAAGAACCAACATTTCCACTCGGAATTCTTAAGATATCTGATGCAGGTACTCTTGTTCGGTATCATGGCGATTGAAATCAAGAGAAAGGCCCCTCATGCTCATACTGTCTGTGAAATTGTCAAAGCTCGGTGAGTAACTGATCTGCAATACTAAGTAGCTGAACCTTGCGTGATCAGACTTGTCAGTAATTATCTTTCTGATGATGCGGAATTTATTGACTGTAGATGGGGCACTGCTGCACATGTAGTCTTTCTGTTCTTCTGTTTCATGACAAACATTATTGTCACTGCCATGCTTCTCTTGGGAGGCTCAGCTGTTGTGAATGCTCTTACCGGAATGAATATTTACGCTGCGAGTTTTCTGATCCCTCTTGGAGTTATTGTATATACATTGGCCGGAGGGCTGAAAGCTACCTTTCTCGCTAGCTACATCCACTCTGTTGTAGGTAAGTAATTAAGTTACTCTTGGCTGCTTGAACCAGGTTTTTAGAATCTGAAGTTGGACTTTCGAGCTGATATACTTGTTGATGCGGCAGTACATGTTGTTTGGTCATCTTCGTGGTTCCTTGTGTATACATCGAGCGATCAGCTTGGTAGCCCGAGTATAGTCTACCATCGGCTTTTGGAAGTAGCGAACAAGTCAAGAGTATGCCTAGAGCCACTCTCCCATGCCGGGCAATCCTGCGGCCCTGTCAGTGGAAACCACAAGGGATCCTATGTGACCATGTTAAGCTCTGGAGGCCTTGTTTTCGGTATCATCAATATTGTCGGGAACTTTGGGACTGTTTTTGTTGATAACGTAAGTTCCTAAATAATATACCTCATATCTTTCACGGACGAATTCAGTCCATTTGCGTAATATTCTGCGTTTGCTTTGTGATCGGACTGCAGGGATACTGGGTGAGTGCCATAGCAGCAAGGCCTTCATCAACTCACAAAGGTTACTTGCTCGGTGGCCTAGTTTGGTTTGCAGTTCCCTTCTCTTTAGCAACCTCTCTTGGGATCGGAGCACTGGCACTTGATTTACCAATAACTGCGAGCGAGGCCAGCAAAGGATTGGTTCCGGCAGCTACAGCCATTGCGCTGATGGGTAAAGGAGGGTCCATTCTTCTCTTAACCATGCTTTTTATGTAAGTCTTTACTAACCAATATTCACCTGGAACTTCCTTGAGTTGCGAGAAATCCAAGACATAGTTCTGATTAAGCTTTACACTTTTCTGGCAGGGCCGTGACATCTGCTGGATCTTCCGAGCTGATTGCTGTGTCTTCGTTATGCACATATGATATATACAGGACTTATATCAATCCTACTGCCACAGGGAAGCAAATCCTGAAAGTGTCGAGACTTGTGATCTTGGCCTTTGGATGCTTCATGGGTATGCTTGCAGTGATTCTTAACAAAGCCGGAGTTTCATTAGGCTGGATGTACCTCGCTATGGGCGTGCTCATCGGATCAGCTGTCATTCCAATCGCCTTTATGCTTTTATGGCGGAAAGCTAATGCATTTGGGGCCATTTTGGGTACTATCACTGGGTGCATCCTAGGTATCATCACATGGGTATCCGTGACGAAAGTCATATATGGCAGAGTCAACCTGGACACTACCGGCCGCAATGCTCCTATGTTGGCAGGGAACTTAGTGTCAATATTAACCGGTGGAGCTGTCCACGCCATCTGCAGCTTCCTAAAGCCACAGAACTACGACTGGGAGGGCACGAAGAATATCACTACAGTTGAGAAGGACTTGTCTGACGTGCCTGATGAGGAGTTCCAAGACGAGAAGCTCCTCAATGCTAAAAAATGGATCGTGAAATGGGGCGTTGGATTCACAATCATCATTGTTATCTTATGGCCGCTTCTGAGCCTTCCTGCCGGACAATTCAGCTTAGGCTACTTCACATTTTGGGCAGTGATAGCAGTAGCTTGGGGCACGGTAGCGTCAGCAGTGATCATCGCCTTACCACTGATCGAAAGCTGGGAAACCATTCAAAACGTATGTTTAGGAATGTTCACAAATGACAGGCTGATGGAAAAGGTTGAGGAACTAAACTGCAAGCTACATGCCATTATTTTATCAATTCCTGAAGCTGAATCTAAATACCTGCTGGAAGTTCAGAAGACAAAGAAACTGGATGTTTCTTCTTCGGACACTGCACCAGTGGACCAGACTCATCCTTTTCCGGCCTAGGAAATGCTTTTGCCTAGCTGAATGACAATACCAGTTTCACGCAAAATTTGGCCTTGGTGATATTTTTCTTTTTCTTCATTCCTATTCTTGATATACTTGCACAGAGTGAACAGTTTGCTTTCCTTCCCTGAATACAACTTTGTACGTTGTTAGAATAGCAATGATATATGCATGGTCGTCACTAACGATGACAGTTTCTACCAAAATGTTGCGATATCTTAACGGGCAAAATAAACTCTGATACCATTTCTGTTTGAAGAAATTAGAAGTTTGAAAACCTTTTGATAAAAATGTTTGCAAGGTTCAACATAGGAAACTATTTACATAAGATAAAATTAAAACCTGTGTGATTTTTTACTTGTACTGGTCATACATACTTACCTAATACGAGCATTCGAAATAGATTTCTACGACTGACCTCGACTTCAGAAATATGTCTCACTGGGAATAAAAGTACGTCTTCTATGGCTGTGGTGGAAGAGTAATCCTCCTCCGATAGTGAAACATATCACAGTTGGCAATATCCTTCAGATCCATAGTTGTGGGATTACATCGTGAGCTTATGACTGTGGAAAAACGCTTTTACACTATCGCCCACAGTTTCTTTTTTGGCTGAAGAATTGGCTTCCTTTAAGGCTTCTTTTTCCAAACGTTTCTTCTCAGCCTCAGCCTGCCGTTCATTTTCTTCACGGGATTTGTTGAACGTCTTGACAAATACATTAAGAATTTGCACAACTGCAAAACAAAGAGGGATGAAATTTACCATTTAAATTGAGATATTTTCCGAAGTACAGGGGCAGTGAGTCTTGGATAAATGAATTACCTTGCTCGAAGGGGCAACGGGCTGGATCTTCACCGAAGTACTGGGACAGCGAATCAGCACTTCTCCCCTTCAAAATTAAGTATTTCAGACCAGTGGGATAAAAAATGTGCTTCAGATAAGACAACAAAGTAGGCTCTTGAAAAATATAGATGATTTATAAAAGAAAAGACTAACCACTTCCGCGTATAGGGAAGTTAGCGATTTAACTTCAGCTTCAGCGGTATGTAAAAATTCTTTCAAAATCTGATTCACACAGTTTCTAATCAATTTCAGACTTGGAATTTTTTTATTTTAAGAATGAATTTTACAAACACAATACCAGAAGGGTAGTACCTTTTCGAAGCCCTCAGAGACATCTCCATCATCTTGTGAAGCAAGTAGTTCTTCCTCAACTTTTACAAGACCTTTCGTCACTGATTGCATCTCTTCAGCCAAAGACTTGAGTTGGATCTATTCGTTACAAAAGCTAAATAAGGACTTGTATCTCACAAAGAGAGATGATTTATATGTGAGTTGTGTTAGTATGATTCATTCCTTGGTGTAGTTCGGTACTACCTTGGATGCACCTTCCAAGTGAGTAAGTTCTTTATCGAAATCCAACACATCTGGCAATTTTTCAGCTAGAACCTAAGAGAGAATACATTAATGACGACATCAGCATATGAAATGGAATCAGCTCAATATATTTTTATGGAGCTAATTGCAAACCTAAGTTACCAAAACAAGACCAAAATCATAATAAATGACAACACACCATCCAGCGAGCCCAACTAGACAAATTCATCTTTCAACTTTCACATTACACAATATACTTTGTAGTAACTTAAAGTATCTACCTTGCACAAGTAGTGCATCAATGTCATTTTGTTGTTTCGTGCACGAGTATCAGATAATTTCAACAAACTATCTAGTTTGAAACCGACAGCAGAACCTGCAATGTTAAACATAAAATGTGAAAGCCTCGCAAGCGAAGATTAATAATATGTTGAAAACCTAAAATATAATTAAAGACAGACGATACTTGACAGTGAAAATTATTATTCAAGTAAGACATTAACCTCTAGCAGTTCCTTGATTTAACGCATTTCCTAAAGTTAGGATTGTCTGCATAATCTGTCGCAACTTAGCTGATTCTTTTACCTGTAAATTCAAAAAAAGTAACATAAAGTTCATGTTTAGTCATTTAACGTATAACATATATTGTAAGATTTATACATCACTATTTGAGCATACCTCCACAGCGGCAGCTTTGATTGTATTCAGGTCACTTTTCATATCATCAACCTGCAAATACAAGACTATGAGAGGCTAACAGAGCAAGCAAACGGCGTGATAAGAAATATGTACTTATAAATGAAACAACATACCTGGGAAGAAAACTGCATCTTGAATCCAAAGACTCGCAACTTGGATTCAACTCTGGGTACTTTCATCAGCTCAAGGAAAAACTAGGACATAAGAAGTTTAAGTGAATCAGCATTAATAGATGGACTCGACAAAGAGAAAATAAATGAACTGAAATTACCTGTTCACATTTTCCCAACATTTCCTTCTCTTCAGTGTGTCGCTGAATTTTTTTAAATTTTACACAAGGAAACAGAAAACATTGTTACAATGTTAATACTGCAATCAAAACTGAACACAGAAATGTCTTAATACAGTTTCGTTATACATAGAATCCGATTAATGATTTGATGCATTACTGTCGAGGATATGTGAGTGTCATATTTGAATGGCTCTGCAAGAGTGAGGCAGAAAAATAAAATACAATAAACCACATAATTCATCAAATATACCTTTAACAACGCCATCTCTTCTTTAGTCGGACAGAACTTAATTAGGTTTTCCACCTGATCAATGTCCAATTCTGAGGAATCCAATGTAAGAATTGCATTCTGCAAAAATGATATGTCAATCATGCGAGCTCAACTCTTGAAGCAAATGACGTATTCATTTCGGTTACGAGTCTCACTGTTAACTGAAAGATTAGTTAAACTAGAGAGATTCTATATTCAGAAGTGAGAAGTACTACAATCAAGTTATGCAGAGAGGATCTGCGTGTTTACTGGTAAATAAAGTGGCATCAATCAACTAGTAAATTAGAGTGATTGATTGATGTATACAATTAAAATTTATACACCGAAAAGAAATTTGATTTTGAAACTGAATCCAGTCTAATCTACCAAACATATCTTATCATATCAGATGAATTAGCATGGTAAAATACTCAGATTATACTATATTAACTAGAAAAACAAAAAGAAATATGATCTTACAATCAGATCTGGAAATGGAATTTTGATATTCGTGAGCATTATTTCACAATTATACGCCCTTCGCAAGTCAATCTGAGATGAGAGAATCATTGGTTAAGAAAAATGAAATAAAGTATATGCATTATACATTGCTTAGGGGTCTTTCGTTTATTTATTTATATGAGGTAGAAATGTACTGATTATTTACTAGTAAATTGATCATTTCTGGAATGCCTATTCGACTATGATAATGTATCAAATATCTAAATCTTGTTTGAATAACACTTACGAGCTGTTTTTTTGCTGGCTTGTGGATAATAGAACCACGACCCCCAACTCTATTTTCTCCAGCACCATTTGAAATGGAAGCCGCTGAGAATAAATTCTCTAACTCAGATATGTCTATTTCAGGTGCCCTGAAATGTTTCTCCAATTAAGTTATTCACAGAAATAAATGTAGTATCACATCATCCATGTAATAAGACTTTTCAACTTAAAAAAAGGCCGAGACAGTAAAAAATCACACGTGAACATAGAATGATACTCATAAACCCAAAGATTGTCAAGATGCACGTACCTTGAAAGACTTTCCTGCTTTTGTGAGTCATCCCACAAGCTTCCTTGCATAGCTCGAGTAACCTTATTCCAATGCAGGGGCTTAAGTGAGGATTTTTTTGGAGCAACAGTATTGCTCTCAATAGCTTGATTCTTTTCAGCTCCAGGGCCCAAAGAAACTTTTCCCTTTCCTACCGATGGCGGTGGAGGTGGTGCAACCTTTGGGCCTTTTGAACCAGGCGGTGGTGGAGGAACAGGAGATTTTCTAGGAGGTGGAGGGGCATTTGGAGGTTTTGGAGCTGGTGGCGGAGGTGGAGGAGGTGCATTTGGAGGTTTCAATGCTGGTGGGGGTGGAGGAGGAGGAGGAGGAGGTGCATTTGGAAGTTTTGGAGCTGGTGGGGGTAGGGGGGCAGTAGCTGGTCCTGGAGCTTGTAGTGGTGACAGACTAGGTGGCATATTTTCGCTTCCAGAATTTTGGCGAACGGGAGGGGGAGGCAGTGGTGGTGGTTTAACAGAGGGTGAAAAACTTGACGAATATGGAGGAGGAGGTAAAGTTGGTTGTGGAGGAGGTTGGCAGTTGGATGTTGTATGTGGGGGAGAAGTGCCTCTGTTTGAAAACATTGAAGGAGGCAGCGGTGGTGGATAGACCATCGTAGGTTTCAGATCAGTATCATCGGACTCCTGTGTTGAGAATACAAGATTACGAGAACTAAAAGGTTGATGTGTTGGGGAAACAGGTGGAAGCATTGGGAGTGATGGCTGAACAACTGATGATAGGCTAACCTTCTCTTCAGTGGAATTTTCTATATGACCGATATCACCATTTTGTATAGGCGAGTCTTCAGATTTAAACAAATCCCATAATGAAGGCATTTTAGGCTTATGAACAGCAGTATCATTTATATCCTCAGCCAGCTTAATAAAAGTAGGACGCTGTTCAAGATCTTCAATGAAATTCAAGACTCTGCTATCATCGACACTGTCAACCCTTTCAAACTCGAATTCTGAGAAATCCTCAATACTGGAGGAATTAAATTCATCTTCAGAGTCAGCAGTTGAACCATATGAACTTACTTTACTCTGCAGTCTCGACAAATCTTTCACATTACGGTAAACTGAAAGTTGTTTGATCAACCATAAAGCAGCGTCGTCATTGTCATCAATCCACTCTACATCGTTAAACAGCTCTTGTACCCTCGAAAATGCTTCAATTGGCAACCCACCATTCTGGTCTACATTCAAAATTGTGGTTGGGATTCTCTGAGGAGAGATATTTAGACCATCTCCAAACAGAATCTGGAAAGCGAAGAAGAGTAGACATTTAGGTACTTGTAGGATATCATAAAAGCATAAATCTTTGGCTAATTTGCTGGATACTATTTTACCTCAGCTCGAAAGCCTTTTGGATATCGCACTTTTGAGTCCCAAAGAATGTCCAAATTATCACTGTTCAACATAAGAATGTTGGACCGGATAAATGCGGTGTTGAACATTATTCTAAACATCATAGCTTCTCTTTCTAGACCTGACTCTAAATGGACACACTCCAATACCACATCTCCTTGTACAAGGCATTGAATGTCTATTTTTATCAAATCACTATCTGCCTGCGAAAGACGAGTATAAATAAAACCCTGTAACCAAATTGCAAAGGAACAAATTTAACACCATGATTTTCTTCTTCTTACCTGTCGGTAATGTCGGAGTGATTTCTTGTTCTTGAGCATGGAAAAAAGCATCTTGGTAGATATCCCATCATCACTCTGAAGATTTCTACCGAATATTCGAATAAATGGTCTGCACCCGTTTTGAGAGTCAAAACACGGGATCGACCTAAGAATGACACAATCCAGTGATAGGGTAGGTTCAGGTGGAGGCCACTCTGGCGATATATTTCTTCTGGCTACATACTGTAAATAACGGAGTTGGGATGGTAAAGGATTCAACGGTGACAAAAGCTTTAAAAGACCTCTAGGGGCTTCCCTGTGGACCATCTGAAGAGTCTTTTTTTCTCCGCTATGTAATCTTCTGAAAATCAAGAAACTGGATAATAAGAATGCCAATAGGGGCCACCCGCCCCGCTCGCAATGAAGCAAAACAATATTTTGTTGATCGTCACGTGAAAGCCAGTTGTCGCACAGCCGAAGGAAATGTTGAATCAATGACATTGGAAGTATCGGACAACCTTCATATTGCCTAGGATAATCAATCACAGTCACATCATATTCACACATGAATTCTGCAAAATGACTACGTTTCTCGCCTTCCCGGAAATTAAAAGCCAGAATTGAAGAATCAGGAAACTCTTCATGTAACTCGTTGATGATTTCGTGCAAATACATGCGGTACATTTCATCAGACAGCACTTCGGTAGAAAAGCAGGAGTCAAAAACTGTGAACATCAAAAAAAATCATCCAAGTCATACACATTCATAACCATGAACAGGTATCTACTAAGATTAGGCAATAATTCAGCTTACCATAAACTTTTTCGACAAACTCTAGCAACCCAACTGGCGGTCTTTTGTGGAAAAATTTACTCAGTAAAGACATTGTTTTACCAAATCAGTGAGAAACAATATCTCACTTGATCAGGATCGCCTGAATGGAAAAAAATTAATCTCAAATGCCCCAGCAACGCACAGATATTCAAATGCCCAAATTCATGAAAAAAAATATAACTCAAAAACTCCAACCTACCCTAAACCCTCGTCATATCAACACATAAAGCTCACAAATTTAAACCACCAACTTACCACCCAGAAACCAAATTGAATGATGGATAATATGAAACGATGGTAGATGATGATCTGCACTGTCTGATGACTGAATTCGGTGTTTAAATCGATCGAGTAGAGCGCACCAAAACAACGACAAAACCGCAATCTGCTGACAGTTTTGAAATTTGAAGAAAATGGGTATTAATATACAATTTCAAATTCAGCAACTATACGACAAAATCCCAAAAAGGTAATTGCTTTGTTTTTTCATCTTCCGTCAGCAATCGGAATCGGATTCATCTCATCTCCGCACTTTTGTTTTCACTTTCTACCACTTCTCTTCTTCCGAGCCCAGCAACAGTTGATATTGGGCCGATGTTCTCAGGCCCGGCCCAAATTGCATGTACATTTTGTATTGTCTCGAGTCTCAATCTATGAATTCAAGTTTTGGAATTGTTTGATAATTATTTTCTCCATGTTTTTATTTGATGCTTGAGATGGTGAAGTGTATATTGATAAACTGAAATTAATTCCATGGTTTTAAATTGTTTGCAATATGTTGTTGGTTGCATTCGATCTGAATTCCAACGAGTCTGATTTTTTTGATTTTTTGATCTCTGATTTATACTGTGTTTATTTGTATTTATACGTTCTTGAATGTGCGCGACAGATTTAAGTTAATTCATCTCCCAATATTATTAGTAATGGGAAGAAAAAAGTGGGAACAAATGGAGTAGTTAGATTACAAATTGTTACTACTATTGCCAAAGGACTGAAATCCATTGAATGACACCCTCCCAAAACCAAGCTGACCCATCTCCATCCACACTTTCTCAGCATCCATCTCAGCACTTCTATCCTCTTCCTCCACCCCGATCCCGGTGCTCCTCATATCCGTTAACTCCCCGGAGATCGGAACATTTCCGGCATTAAATGTCATCATTTTAGCCTTCATTGCCACCTTCTTTTGCTTTCTTTTCTTCCCTATACCTAAACATTTTTTCCCAACGGTCCAAGGAACTTTCACCAATGCCAATGCCAAAAAGTTCAACACTGCGCACGGGCAAAAACAAACCGCTATACAATCCGCTACTGTCCCGGTTGTACATGACTTGCACCCTCTTCCCGAACACTCTATTTGATCACCATCATCCTGATCCCTCCAATATACATCCCTTTTTAGCTTCCTAGTTGAAATGTTCGACGAAGATGAAGATGATATAGAAGATGAGGCTTCCAAACTCCTGCTTCCCCTTCGGACGAGCTCCGGCGATACACCCTTATTGCTCATTTCACCTTACAACATTCATCAAAACTACATTACACCCTCTACATATACAAAATATATGACACAAATAAACTATACATTAAATTAAACGCCTCAATTGAAGGATTGTGAATTGAGTAATGACTAACATGTTCTTGGATTAGGCTATGTGTTTTTAAATCTACAAAAAATGGATTGAAATATATTTATTTGCAGGATTTGATATAATAAAAGTTGGCACATGTCTGGGGATCTATGGATTTTTTTATTTAAATGTGTTTCATTAGACAGACATGTCCTTTGTCTTTTGTTTACTTATTAAATTTCTTGATTTTTAAATGATTTATTTTTATAAAAATATTGTTTTGATTGGTTGTTTATTAGCTGCTAGATGTGGCTGGGCATCAGAAGTGGTGAGGTTCATGATTTGAGTTTCATTGCCAGCCTAATGTTGGAAAATGTGTCTCTAGTTCAGCATTTGACTCCAATTTTTATTACTCCCTCTGTCCCATAATGTTTGTCCACTTTCCATTTTGGGTGTCCCCTTAAGTTTGTCCACTTTTCTTTATTCTCAACCACACATTCTACTTTTTACTCATTTACTTATTAATTATTTATTCTCAATCACACATTTTATACCTTCTTTCTACCTTAATTACCGTGCATTTTGTGCTTTTGGACAAACAAAGCGGGACGGAGGGAGTAGTATTTGTTTAATGTGTCTCTGAAATTTAGGCTGTGTTGTTGGATTCAGATGAGGAGTCCTTGTGAATCTGAGATTCCAGTAAGTGTACTGTGAGTTGGGATTATTTGTGATTCATTTTAATTTTCCTTGGATTAAATTGATTCAACGATAATAAATACTTTGCATTTTATATAGTTTTGCCCTTTTCTATATTCATTTGTGCAATTTTGTATTTTGTGCATTGGTACTTTTGTCCTTTGTGCAAATATCATTATGATATCGGTGTTGAATAATAAAAATTATCACCTGACAATTCGTTCCACATCAACTAATTAAATGAAAATTATTAAGTATGTATTGAATTTTAAAAAATGACTTGTTGGTAGATTATTGAATCAAACTGAGGATTGATTCAGTATATATCTGATAATTTATCATGTCCCTTGATAGGGTGATTTATTCCGGGTGTAAAACCATTTTAACGTTTTAGTGACACTTGCCTATATCACTAGTACCTTTGATAAGTACTATCATTAATCGTTTTGTCCTCCTAGCAGCCAAACGCCCAAACTAGTGGGTTAGCTAAGACCTAAGTGTCATTTTCAAGTTCACTAAATCAGTATTATTATATGACAACCGACTCAAAAGCTGAGCTTCACAGTTCCATGTTCCAACCAGAACCAATCTCTCAAACTACCTTATCTTGATGCTCCTACGTGCCACTTTGCTCTCCATTAAACAAAACCAATCAATCCATTCCAATGTATCCCAATCAAAAAAAAAACAATCCATTGTTCTTGTCTTGTTTCACTGATCCTCATTTTGCTGACTTGATCCATCAACTTTGCAATAATCTTCCAATACTTAGCTCCAATATTTAAGGGCTCAGTATATATGGCTGGAGGACTAGTTGGTGTCAAGCTGCTACCCTCTTCTGCTTTTTTCAGGTCAGTTTCAGGTTAAGGTTTTTCTTAGGTTTTTGATCCTGTTGATGTATATTTTGCAAAGCATTTCATCTGTTAAGCATCTGTTTTGGTAATGAAAAAGCTCTGCTGAAATATTGAAGTGTAACATGTCACATGTAAGTCCAGATTAGGTTCTTTTTTTTTTGGTTAGGTTCTTTTTTATTCTCATAAATGTGTTGAGAATTTAGTTTTGGTTATTTAAGGTTGTACTAGATTGATCAACCTACTAAGATGTCAGGAATTTCAATGTTGTTCAGGGAGTTTAGCGTTGTTTCGGGTTTTTTATAGTTATACTGCCTAACAAGTAACAACTATCCTGCTGTCTCGCCGGAGATTCTAACATGAGCTCTGAAACTAGCGCATTTTCTGAACTTTAGTGTCTGTAACAGCATCTGATTCGGTCTGTATTGTTCCGATGCACTTGGCCTATTGAATTGATGAGTCGCGTTCATTTGCGACCCAGGATTCCTTTTGCGAACCTGAGACCCCCTATCCAGCCGTTCGATCCAATTTCAACTTTCAATCTCGGACTGCCACGTGTAATAATGTATGTTACAATTTTTGTTGCATCAGGGGTACTTCAGTCAGAGCCACACATTATACACCTCTGTCATCTCTCTCTTCCGCCATCGACATCTTCTCTATGCTCTTTCTCGATTCTTGTGCCTCCGATCAATTCCTCAATTCAAAATGGCTGCCGACGATCTCCATCACCATCACCATCCCTCATTCATCATTTGACGAACTCGTCTGCCTACTTGTGCTGGTGGATTTCTCGAGGAGTATGACGAAAATCCTAACCCTAATTCCCAAATCCCCCAATCAATCTGATGGTGTTTTTGCAGAACTATTTGAATGGTATGAGACCTGGTGGTGCTGATATTCAGTTCGTGTTTGAGAATGGTGGCTTAGGTGGTGGTGGTGGGGGAGGAGAATTCGGTTTGCTCGGTAATTTAGGGTTCTAACTTGTTGGTCCTGGATTGGAGCAGTTGATACAGCAGCTGGCTGAGAATGATCCTAATAGGTATGGGACGTCTCATGCGTCAAAGGAGGCTGTGCAGAAGCTGCCGGACATTGAGGACGTAGTTTGTGTATTTTGTGTAATGTGAACATAGTTTGTTATTTTTGTGCACATAGTTTGTGTATTTTATGCACATAAATTGTGTATTGTGCATATAGTTTGTGTATTTGTGCACATAGTTATCAAGTTAAGCTTCTTTTGTGCATATCACATGTGTTTTCTAGGTATATGCATACATTGCTCTCAGCACGAAATTAGCATCAATTAATCTCTTACCATCAATCAAATCAATCAACAAAGTTGTCAGACTGCAAAAGATGCACATTTCCCGTATTACCCCTCTTTCCAATTTGCATATGCATCTTACTTGCCACGTGTTGCGCGCTCAGCACAATGTGCATTTTTTTCCAGCCGTTGGATCGACCCCATGGGTCTCAAAGGAACTGCACTCTTAAATTGATAATATGACTAAACTGATAAAAACTCGAGCAAACGAACCATTGCGTGCCAGTTCTGATTATATTGTTGCTTGCCTAATTTACCTCTAGAACCTTAAATATTTCAGTTCTACAAAAGTCAGAAATTTTCCGACATTACATGTTTTTGTGACAAGATTAGATTTCCTGTCTTGAACTGAAAATTTCCAATGCAAAGATTTCCTGGTAGTTCATCGGTCAAAAAAATTCCAACCACTAAATGCTCATCAACTTCAGCCAACTTGTATGTATAATACCTGTGCTTGTCAAATTTTGCAGTAGCCATGGATTTACAGAGTGTCACAGGAAGGCCTTGGTTTTTCAAACTCGCGGCGATTTAAGGATTTTCTCCGTCAGAACATCATCCAGTTCGGTCAGGGTTAGTTCTGCAATGGTAATGGACAACTTGGAGAAAAAGGAGAGTATGATTCAAGAAGGTGAGGCTTTTGATGCAGCGAAAGCTGCAGCCTTGGTAGGGGAGCTGAGGGTGAGTTATGACTCTGGGACAACAAGGAGTTATGAATGGCGAATTAGGCAACTCGAGCAAATAGCAAGAATGATGGAGGAGAAGGAAGCTGAGATTTTTGAAGCTCTACATGCTGATCTCTCCAAACCCAAGTTTGAAGCTTATGTTGCTGAGGTACTTAAAGTCACTGTCCCGAGGCGTTGTAAATGTCGCGTAAGTATTTCTTAAGAAATCACATTGTCCTTGAAATGCAGGTATCATTGACAATTGGATCCTGCAGGCATGCTGTGAAGGAGTTGAAGAAATGGATGACCCCGGAAAAGGTTCTCAAGCCAACACATTTTGTGGCACCTGACAGAATTTTATTCTCAAAGATTCTGATTTTTTTCAAAACATTTTTCAGGTCAAAACAACCATGACAACATACCCATCTTCAGCTGAGATTGTTTCTGACCCACTGGGAGTTGTATTGATCATTTCAGCCTGGAATTACCCTATAAGTTAGTACATGTGTTTCGAATTCTTTGTGCTCGAAAATAATCAGAAATACTTAAGTTTTTTGTACCTGAGTGCAGGTCTGTCACTGGAGCCAGTGATTGGAGCCATAGCTGCAGGAAATGCAGTAGTCCTAAAGCCATCAGAAATCGCGCCAGCTTCATCAGCAGTACTGGCCAAGCTGGTAGAGTTGTACTTAGACAAGTCTGTGATCAGAGTTGTCGAGGGAGCTGTGCCTGAGACAACAGCATTATTAGAGCAAAAATGGGACAAGATATTTTACACAGGTATTACAAGTTAAAAGACTCACATTTATGTGCTTTTAATCTTTAGTCCTTCGTCAAGATTATATAATTTCTGACAAGGGAACGGGAGGATTGGCCGCATTGTGATGGCTGCCGCTGCCAAGCATCTTACACCGGTGGTTTTGGAACTTGGAGGGAAATGCCCTGCAGTAGTTGACTCAAATGTGAATCTAAAAGTATGGATGAATTTCACCATTTTAGCACAATGTAGGATTAGTTTTATGATGAGATTCTTATACCTGCCGTGACCGTGACTCCTAGGTTGCAGTGAAGAGGATCATAGCAGGGAAATGGGGATGCAACAATGGGCAAACCTGTATTTCCATCGACTATATCATAACTACTAAAGAATTTGCACCGAAACTGATAGAAGGTCTGAAGCAAGGGCTGGCAGAGTGCTTTGGAGAAAATGCGATGGACTCCAAGGACATATCGCGCATTGTGAACAACCATCACTATCTCCGGTTAACAAAGCTCTTGAACCAAGTGTCTGATAAGATCATTGTAGGAGGGGAGACCGACCAAACTCAGCTGTAAGTCGGTCTTAGGCCTAGGAATTTTTAACACCTTTGGCACTTCTGATGCTCTGACGCTTTATCCCTTCGAATGCAGAAAAATAGCTCCAACGATACTCTTGGATGTTCCGCAAGATGCAGATATTATGCAGGAGGAAATCTTTGGACCGCTCCTGCCCATCATCACGGTAAACATAGAGCGAAAGCACAGAAAATAAGTTCCATTTTTGATACTTCTAAAGTTCTAATGCCTTTTCGCAGGTTGAGAATATTAAAGACAGCTTCAGCTTGATCAAGTCAAAATCCAAGCCACTCGCCGCATACTTATTCTCTGATAACACCCAGCTAAAGAAAGATTTCGTACAAAACATATCCTCCGGAGGAATCCTGATCAATGACACTATCTTACATGTATTCAAACTCCCATTTTCCCCGAAAAAACCATTACTCATATATCCCTATAAAACATTACTTGAACTGATTTTCAAATTTGAAACTGAGGGGTGGTTTCTTTTGAGACCCTTACTATTGGGTGAGACCCTGAGATCCCAATCATGGCCGTTGGTTGAATTTGTTTTTGGGTTCCGGATTGTGCCACGTGGAGGGGAGAGAACAAAAGAAATCGGAGGTGAGAGAAATTCCTGCTTTTGTTCTCTCACCTCCACGTGGCACAATCCGGACCCTAAAAGCAAATCCAACCAACGGCCATGATTGGGGTTTCAGGGTCTCACCCAATAGTAAGGATCTCAAAAGAGCTTTCCTCTTGAAACTGATTGAACTAAACTTGTTTTACATGGTGCAGTTGACAGTGTCAGGCCTTCCTTTTGGAGGAGTAGGCGAGAGCGGCATGGGATCATACCACGGGAAATTTTCTTTCGACGCTTTCAGCCACAAGAAGGCTGTCCTGTACAGAACATTCCAAGGGGACTCGGACATAAGATATCCTCCCTACACTGATAAAAAGCTTGTCATAATGAGAGCCCTTCTTAAAGGAAATATCCTTGGCATAATTTTTTCCCTCATTGGATGGTCCTCCTCCAAAGAATAACACTCCTTTTAATATTTCTCTAGTTACGACTTGGAAATTTATTTATAAAAAAACTATTAATAATATTCATGAATCAAAGATCGAGTGATTGAGTGCTGAATCGCTATTTCTAAATTTGAAGTGAAGAAAAACAAGACTTGCCGTGAGATAGGTATGAAAATGTACGATCAGTTGACAGTTAGCATCTCTGGTTTTTTCGGCTCAAATTCGAAAAGGAAATAGAAAAGATGTGATATTCCTAGCATTGATAATATTCTTAGAAACAAAAGGACTGTGCCAATGGGTGTGCCAAGTTGATGATGGAACTTTTGGAACTTAGTACATGTTAACTCCCCCATCATACTCAACCCTTACATCAATTACTCTCACTATTAGCTTTAAGTTTTGTTGTTTTGAATCTTGGCTGCCTCTTTTCTCATTTTGTCGCGTCCAATGCGCCTTTTCTCACTTTGTCGTGTCTAATCGATCATATTTATTTAATACGTCAATTTTTAATTTTACAATCAATCATTTACTCTCTAAAAATAAAAACCTAACAATTAGTCATTCAGTCTCTATTTTTTTAAAAATAATTTAAAAAATAAATCTTGCTAAATACGTATTCAGAACTCAATCTCATTTAGAAAACAGATCTTCTGCTTTGCTTACTTTTATTCAATTAAAAAAAGAACTACTTTAATGGAGATTTGTAGCATCATTCAAGTAAATACAGATTGAGATCGTAGAAACATGAGCTTGTGATATAGCTACACCTAATTCCGATGAATAATTTCTTAAAAAAACTCGGATAAAATATTTATGACAAGCTGACCCGCACGTTTGCTTGGACAGTGACTTTTTAGATGCATTGCATCATCTACAAACTACATGCTCATTTGTGACTTATAAAATATAAGTTACAAGTCAATCCTGGCAACTGGTCTGGCGGCCGGGCCAACAAAGCTTTGAAATTTCTACACACACCAAATCGGCTAGTCTTGGACTTACCTACTTTCCTTAATTTCTTCGAATTTTAATAATCACCTGTTCACACCTAGCTAGCATCCAATATTTAATGTCAGATTTTGATGACATAATGTTTAGATCTATTTGGATGTATCATGCATTTGGTGAAATAAGCAAATTTAATTACATACTAAAATCTTACTTTATTGTTCAAAAGATAGTGATGAATTGTGAGTTTTTTGTTAGATAATTTATGATTTTTATCATATTTCACCGTCTCACAAAAAATCAAATTAATTTAAATATGTTATGTGACTGGTGGATTGTGAATCCCTAAAAGTAATAGAGGATGTTAAAATTTACAAGAAAATGTTACCATTTAATGCTAAAATTTTCAAGAAAACACCACTAATATCATACAATATAAACCAATTACAGCCGTCCGATCATCAACCATCGGATCCCAACCGTCTACTTTAAGCTCAAAATATAAAAACATTCCACACGTGTGAATCCAAAGCATACTTGCGTAGCAAAGGATCTTCGCCACACGTGTGCGCATATCTCCGAACAGTCTACAACGGTCTCTGCTGCATGTACATGAACATGTCTTGCAACGGCGAGAATTGATTATACTGAGTATCAAATTGGGCCTGAAATGAGCCATTAAACGACCCGATTTGAAACGGGTCATCCATAAAATCGACCGAATAGTTGGAGAATTGATCCAAGTCGTTCCATTTTGGCTCGGATTGAACCTCCCGCTCGCACGTGATGTCCGGAGACGGCACGTGATCCGAACATGTTGATCTTGGGTTCGAATCCGATGTGTTCACTACTTGAGTTTGTGGTGATTCCATCTCCATTTTCGGATTCGCTAGCTCGAGCATCGGCTTCCGATCCTCGACCAATCGTTCGAATGTCATCTCGTGCCCGGTTACGGCCTTTTCGATCTTCCCCTTCTTATTGTAAATTCGGCACAACACCCAGTCATCCAACTGTAACAAAAAATGAATAAGTTAAACTGAACTGAACTGAATCGATCTAATCTAACTCTAAAATGGAAAGGAATATAAACAAAATATTAGAAACTTACTCTCAAATTGTTATTACGCTTTCCGGCGGACCGATCAACATTGGCTAACCGATACTCGTGCATAATCCAATTAGTCTTGACTCCTTTGGGAGCTTTCCCAGCATAAAACACCAAAGCTTTCTTGATTCCAACCGTTTGAGGCCGGCCAATCGGCTTATCAGCCCCAGTGGCCTTCCAATACCCGGTCCCGGCCGCACGATTTGGCCGAGACCCATTCGGGTACTTCCTGTCACGGGGCGAGAAGAAATACCACTCCTTTTCTCCGTAAAGCGCCATTTCTATAAATCACATAAGAATGAAGTCAGGTTACTAAATTCATTAATAAATTTCATTTATCCGGATCTGAATTGAATTGAACTGGATTGAATTGAATTGATTCGTACCGGGTAGCTGCCACGGATCGAACTTGTACAAATCAATTTCTCTAATGATTGGGACGGAGATGGGTTGCGATGCACATCTTTTAATCAAGTAATGCATCACAAGCTCCTCATCTGTCGGATGGAATCTGAATCCAGCTGGTAAATTCAATCCTGCTACCATCTTCCTTAAATTACTCAACCTTTGCTCTGCTTTCTGCTCTGTTTTGACTCCGCTCTGTTTTTCCAATGTTTGAATTTTCTCTCTCTTGGTGCTGGCTGCTACTAGCTGCTTCCGTAGGTTATCTGAATCGAGCCTTGAAATGTAAACACAGATGCTTTGTTGATATTTATAGCACGTGTGTTTTGTCACGTGTTTTTCTTTAGTATCAACTTCGGGAAAGATAGAGCTGAATCCGGATTTACTTGATCGACAAGACTTTATCATCAGCTTTAATTTAATATATGAGATTATATTCAGTTCAATAAATTAGAGTAAATTAGCAGTGATTAGAATAATTAAGGGTAAATGATCGACGGCCAAATGAGGATTGGACACGTGTAATAGTTAGTGATAATAGAATGAGAAAATTGTCATGGCTTACGTCATCTAATTTGGAGATATTTGTGGAGTGCATGTATGAGTTACTGGTACGTTGAGTTTAATGTCCGTCGGCTAGAGTGACACGTGCGAGACAGATTTTGTGTGTAGCGCATAGTTTTCACGGCGCCTCCGCGAATCACGGCGCTAATCTACCGCCAAGCCGTCTAGACGATATGACGAAAGTCTAGACGTTACATGACGTTACGGCGTAATATGTATTTAATATGTAAAAAAAATATTTATTTAGCTTGAAATAATACTGATATATTGTAAATATAAATTAATTAGTAATTTCTGGGTATATTTTATTGCAATTTCTTGTAGTTTAGGGTGTATTTGTAAATTAATTTAGATATCCGCGGACCCTAAGGATTTCTTCCGCGGACCCTTACGAATTAAATTAAATTCCTAAGGGTCCGCGGAAAAAATACTTAAGGGTCCGCGGATCGTCCTGTCGTGCTCGACGCCTTGAGATATTTACGCCCGGACGCCATGTCGTCTCCCAGTCGACGACTGAACGCCGACGTGAATACTATGGTGTAGCAATGAGCTTGTACTGTTTTGGATATTCGCAAGTTGACACGTGGATGTTTCTGATTTGTCGGTCAATGGCGAGGATTGTAGTAAGTCAAGGTCAAGTGGATGTGGATTAATACGATCGTTTATTAAAAATTAATTATGAACAAAATAGTACTCTCTCTGTCCCATAATGTTTGTCCACTTTCCATTTTGGGTGTTCCCTTAAGTTTGTCCACTTTCCTTCATTCTCCATCACACATTCTATTTTTTTACTCATTTATTTATTAATCATATATTCTCAACCACACATTTCATACCCTCTTTCTACCTTAATTACTGTGTATTTTGTACTTTTGGACAAACAAAATGGGACGGAGGAGTAATAACTAGTATGAACAAAATTAATAATAAGTAATATTCACCCTTGGTGGAGACGCCATCTCTTTTTAATTTTGTTAGAAAATTTATTTCAACATTCATTTAGAATTTATTAAATCTTAGATTTAAGACGGAATTCGAAGCTGAATTTATAAGTAATTAGAGGTTCAAATTATAGAAATACACAACTATTCTTTAAATTAATTACCTATAAACCCAAATTACATGATTATAATAGACATGCAAAAGGTTGTAAAGAGGATTTTAGCATAGCTTTTACTCTTCGAAATGAGTCCAAAATGGCGTATGATAATTCTGGTTTGGGAGAAGAGGCATGACGTTGTGGAGGTTGCGTCAGCTCTTAGCTATTTGCACTTTTGGAACTTTCAAGGAGCCTCATACTAACTTTGATGCACATCTTATCCGAATTCGAATTGTGATGAAAAGTCTTCTTCAACCCATCTCTTACCAACCATCCATATCTTAGTATCTTACAAACTTACACAAATTCATAAAATGACAGATATCGAACTTAAATGTTTTGTTAATTTGCATTTTAAACGATTAAGAATAAGATCACATTTAATAAGTGTTACAAAACATAAATGAACTATTAAGAATTGTCACTTAATGTCTTTAATAGACTCAACCTCATCATACGAGGATTACCCTCTTTGCACGTAATCGATACACTTCATATGACTTTGAACACGACACGGTTTAGTAGGGGACCAAAATATTTAACTTGGATTTCAGACCATGAAAATGTCATGTATTGCGTTTAGCAACACTAAATGCTTAAACGCGTGAAAATGAATACATCGTGATAAATATTTAAAACGAAGAAATAACTTACCTAAAAATCAAGTCATTAATATCAAATCAAAGAGTGAGAATACATAGTCTAGGAAAGTTTTAAAACATGTCTCTAACATAATTTTTTGCAATGACTAAAACGATATGGTTTTAACATTTTTATTATTCAATTATGTCGATTTGTTTTGATAAGCATCCAATACTATTCCATTTTGTCTCTTACATTTCAAATTGTATTTAGATTGGGCCTCTTACGTGGGCCAAAATCGAACTCTTAACTTGAACAGCTTGCGAAAACGGTCCCCCCAAATGTTATCTCCACGCGTCAGTTTTTGAATGGCTTTTTCGGATATCCGAATCGCCAATTGGCAGATTTTCAGAAAAGGGAAAAACATTTTAGAGAATCTTTCCACGACCAAAAACTAAATTTACAAATAATTAAATAAAAAATCTTTGTTGTTCGCTGCGTTCGACTAAAACGATGAAGACTCAAACAACCATAAATCTTACTCCGCGATCGATTTCAGCACAAAACCATTTCGAGCTGATCCAGAACTCTTTGCTCGTTTGCTTAATGGAGTTTCCGTTGATGTCCCGGTCACTGAATTCACCGGCTGCAGCGTTTACTTATCCTACAGGAGTTGGGATTGGTACAAAGGTTGCTCCTTTTTCGAAAAAAACGAGGAAAAGTTTGGGTTTGAAGTTGGTAAGAGCTTCTAAGGAGAGGGGAGGAGAAGGGGCTGATAATGGAAGGGAGGAGATTGGAGTGGGAATTGGAGTTAATGTTGGTGGTGGAGGGAGCAGCAGTGGGGTTATGAGTCCAGGGATGGAAGTGGGGTTTGGGGAAGCTGAGTTTCCAGTTTGGGATAAGATTGGTGCTGTTGTTAGGCTCAGCTATGGAATTGGTGAGTTGGGTTTTGCTTTATTTGGTTCATTTTGGTTTGAGTATAGTAAAGATTTGATTTTTAACTGAAGTGATTTTTTGCATTAGGTATTTATGGTGCGATGGCTGTGGCTGGGAAGTTTATATGCTCGATTACGGGGATTGATAGTATGGGTGGGCTACATCCGACACTGGATGCAGTTATCCAAGGACTTGGATATGCAGCACCTCCTATCATGGCGCTTCTGTTCATATTAGATGTATGTATGCATTTGTGTTTTCTGTTTTTTTAATGATAGCTTATTAACAGTTTTCGATCTGTAGTTGATGATGGTGAATTGGTTATAATTTCAATGTAGGACGATGTTGTGAAGTTTTCACCTCATGCAAGGGCGATTAGGGATGTGGAGGATGAAGAGCTTAGAAGCTTCTTCTATGGAATGTCGCCATGGCAGGTTGATAGCTTGATTCAACATTTACCTGTTAGTTTCGCTAGGTTTCTTATGCAACTCAATGGAGTGATGCTTTTAACTATATTTTTAATGGTTGGATTTTGCAGTTTATGTTGATCATTGCTGCAAGCTCGGTTGGGGAAGAGTTGTTTTATAGAGCCGCTGTTCAGGTATGCCATTACATTAAAAAGTCGTAGATTCAAGTCCATGCAATTTTTGAGAATTTAGACTGCAGTGAAAATGGATAATCCAGATGAATATTCGTCACCTTGACTGTGATATTTCAGTGAGCAGAAGAAGTCTAACTTTCATGAAAAATCAATTGCAGGGAGCATTGGCTGACATTTTTCTGCATGGTACTGAGCTGATGACAGACGCACGTGGAATGGCATCCTTGGTTAGCTCTCATTAAAATGCATCTTTCTTACGCTTGAAGCTGAGTCTTTTTTTTATCATCAACGAGTCGTTAAAATCAACTCCCCAATTTCTGCAGACAGGAGTGCTTCCTCCATTTGTCCCATTTGCACAGGCATATGCTGCGGTCATAACTGCTGCTCTCACCGGTTCCCTGTATTACATTGCCTCATCTCCTAAAGGTTTCCATTTTTTCAGTCTCGCAGTAATCCTTAGTGACCTGACTGTGTATCGATCTTAGTCTCTCAGACATTCCAATTTTGCTTTTATTATTCAGATCCGACATATGTGGTGGCTCCTGTACTTCAAACTCGAACAGGCAGGGAGGATTTGAAGAAGCTCTTTGCAGGTTCATTTTCATATCTTAATTAGAAACCCATCCCATACACTGATTGCATTTCGCCATTCATGTTATGGAACAATGACTTGAGCTTTAATTTTCAACTAACGGTTAATTTTCATAACTTATCAGCTTGGTATGAAAGACGGCAAATGAAAAAAATATACTCTCCGCTCCTTGAAAGTTTTCTAGCCTTGTACCTCGGCTTCGAATGGATCCAGGTACTTTAGACTTTCCTCTAAACTTTACTCTCAAAATGAAAGAGACCTGTACTAACTTTTCCGTCATTCTTACGCAACCTTACAGACGAATAACCTTCTTTCACCGATCATCACTCATGGTATTTACTCTGCTGTCATACTGGGGCATGGCCTCTGGAAAATTCACGACCACAAGCGAAGATTGCGTCAGAGAATCCAGTCGCTGAAATCCGAGGGAAGGAACTGAACTCATCTTCAAAATGCAGCATAGTGAAGGATTAGGCAGATATATCTGTACATAACATATACACCAGTGAGTCACCAAGTGTATGTACTTTAGAACCAAACACTTGAATCCGCCATGAATGAAATGAGAAAGGAATGAAATGAGATAAAGAATGAAATGAGTTAAAGAATGTCACTTTTCATTCACAAACAAAGTAAATAAATTGAATATATATATATAAAATGAAGAATGTTGTGTGGAGTTATTTAAATGGATCTAGAGAAATCAAATGAGGGAATGGACTTATACAGTTATACCATCTATTTTGGGAGGAATGAATTTTATTTATTTTGGTTTTGAATGAAATGAAGTTGGAATGACTCATTCCGTTCAATTAGCCCAACCAAACAACATATATTTTCATTCCATTAAGAATGAACATTCCATTTTATCAAAATTGATTCCATTTCAACGAAGTGGACGCAACTTAAGATTGTATATCATATACAAAAACGAATACATAATGAGTACATTTCCTCCAATATCTCATCTCTAATTAGTTATTTTTGAAGACACAAATCGCATTCCAATAAAGAAATAATACTTTTATTATAAATTAATTGTATAAATATTCTTTACAGGTGATTCACTCTGATAAAGAACAAGTACAAAAAGTAGTGATCTAACGATCAGTATCTTAAACAACATTGAATAATTTTTTAAAAAAATTCAATAAACAGGAATTATAATACTATTTATTAGCTGATAAATAAAAATAGATTTCGAAAATATAAAATAAAATTATGAAGGCTGTTATCCGCAGGTGACGACATTCTAGAGAGCAGCTTTGCTCCGCCGCTGGATCGATCCGTCATATCTTCGATTCCGGATTCGTCCGCTCCGATCGAAGATCTCTTTTTTCTCCGGTACGTTTCAATTCTACCCTTCTCTCGTTCTTGTCGTCTTTTCTTTATTGTTTTCGACGCTGTACTGTCTTTCTTTTGTGCCCTAAATGTTTGTAATTTGAGTGGAAGATGCTGATTTAACAGATAGATGAGTGGAATTAGGTTTTGAAATTGATTTTTGTAGCGTTGGTGGTTGGGATTGATGTGTTAGGGTTTGCTGGCTGTCACACACTGACTCAGTACAGTTCAGATTTTGCTAAATTTTTGTAAAAATTGTGTCTTGCTCTTCCCTTGGAAATCTTGTTTGTGTTCCGTTTTGACTGTGTACTGTACTACTGTGGGAGTATAAGCGGAACACTTGTGTGGATGTTTAGATTTCTGGAACTATTTAGGTTAAGAATTTATGGACAGTGGAGTTGTCGAGTTGGTTGAAATGGGCATGAAGTTTACTGTAGTTGTGAAGGATATTTTTGAAGTTTGTTGAGTTGATGTGGGTAACAGTAACGATGGTGCTTGTAGTAATTAGATATATGAGACGGAAGCTTAGAAATTGATATAGATGATTGTAAAATAGGGATGTGTATGTTGGATGAGAAACTAAAGGAAAATGTAGTGATTAACTGCTGAAGAAAATGGATTGTTAGACTGGAGGCTTGAAACTGATATCTACGATGAAGCAATGCTGCGTAAAGAATGTGATATGTTTAGTCAGTACTAGTACACTAATGAGGGAACTTGGATGGGTGTTCAAGAGTGCTGATGTTCCAGGTCTTTCAATTCATATTGTAGACAAAAGTAAAAGAATTAGAGATGGGATTTTTTTCTATTGCTGGTAACAGTTACGTCAGTCTAAAATAGCAAACATTTTTGTTGGAGATAAAGTTCATTATCTGGGCACCTCCAACTATTTGATATATTTCTTACTTGGTCCATTTTTTCTTTTGTGTTTGTTGCTTTCAAAGAAAATAAGTAACCATATGATAAATTGGTGTTTGGGTACTTGGGTAAGAGTCGTAAGATCATGAAACTACAATATAGTTTTGCCTCACCAAGGTACCTATTAATCAGATGGTAGAAGAAAGGTTGCTTATTTCAATCGGGGGAAGGGATCATAGATGTTTTAGACACATATAGAGAGACTGATGATCGGGATGACACATGTTACTCCAAGTTTCCGATCCATCTCCCTTAGTCCCTTGCAGGGAGGCAACTGGGATTAATATAGATCTTGTCAGTTGACATGCTTATGTCTGGGTGTTTGGTTAATTGCTTGTATTAATGAAGTGTGAAGGGGGAAGGTCCTTCTATTATGTTTATAGTGTTATAATATCAGCATGATTTCTTGTAAACTTCTTATAATATCCAGTGTAAAGGAAGATATGGGTTTTTCATTAATAATTTTTGCAATGTAGCATTAGGCTTATAGGTTGATATTAGGTTGCTAAAAATTAATGAAGATCTGTACAACATTTCAGGATATAACATCTAAGTTAATTTCCTAGAGAGTTGCTAAAATCACATGTTTCACCAATGCTAATTTTTTCAAATGCTTGGCGGTGTTACTTGATTGGTGTTTGCATGAAATGTCAGCAGCAGCCTTTCTGTAAAGCTTTCAACTGTTCTCATTTTGGTGGTTACTGTAACTTGTGATTTCCATGTTTGACTAGTTGGCATTTTCAGGTTACATTAGAAAATGGCAAAGAGAAGCAAGCAGAACCAGAGAAGGCTTACCCCAGGAAAGACTAAGTCAAGATTGCTTGCGTCATCATCTCGCTCAAAGATTTCCAAGAAGCCAAAGAAGGAATCAACTGGTGCCATTGCTGCTGTGAAAAATGACTGGAAAGATGCAGTGTGCCCTGTTTGCATAGAACGCCCTCATGAAGCTGTTCTTTTACTTTGCGCCTCACACAATAAAGGATGCCGCCCCTATGTATGTGATACTAACTATGAATTCTCCAATTGCCTGGAGCGATACAAAGAAGCCTGCCCAAAAAATGCAGAGCTTTCCTGCCCGCTTTGTCGAGGCAAAGTGACGGGCTGGACTGTTGTGAAACCTGCCAGAGAGTTCCTTAATACAAGGAAAAGAAGCTGTTCCCAAGACAGCTGCTCTTTCTCTGGAAATTTTGAAGATTTAAAGAACCACATGAAGTTGATCCACCCGCTCGCAAAGCCTAAAGAAGTTGATCCCGAGCTTGAAGAAGAATGGAAAAGAATGGAAGAAGAACGAGAGAGAAATGACTTGATGAGTACCATCAGGGCCACTACACCAGGAGCTATGGTAATGGGCGATTATGTTATTGAAAACCCTATTCCTGGTATCGCGGGCAATTCAAACCTGAGTGAATCAATCCGGAACATGATGAACTTCATCTTCAGGGTCCCAGGACTCACAGACCCAGGCAATACATCATTAAACTCTCGCCTCCTTATGAGGGAAATGCACCGCAACCTCAGGCAAGCTAATGGGACTGGCGGTTCTGAGGCTGACACATCAGGGCTGGATGATGACAGTCTGTCATCTGGAAGGGCACGCGCTCTTGCTAGGCTGAATAATAGGATTTCACTAAGCAGATCCGCTAGAAGGCGAAGGCGCCGGACACAGGAATGAACATGTAGACTCTCCAAGCATAATCCATACCTATGCAAACCGCACCAAATGGGAGTTTCTCTTCAAAACATTGTCAGACCTTTCACATTGCTATTTATAATGGCTCTTGTTGGACTTTATCCTTCTTTTGCTTACTGAGTCAACTACGTCGTAGGTCAAACAGAGATGTTCACTGTATAATAATTTCCAGAGAAAAAAATGGGTTAAAGATTGCAGTGTTATATAAATCTATTAAGTCCAAAACGACGTCGTCAACTTGTTTAAGTTCTTATGATGCAGCGACAAGCTCTGTCTAAATAACCCATTCACCTCTTCAATGGCGCTGGATCACTTCGCCAATGTGCTTCAGAATAGCCTCAAACCCGCAGACCCTTTTGCCGGAAGATCAATTCATGCTCAAATTGTCAAACAAGGACTTCATTTCAGCGTCTTCCTTATGAACAACCTCATTCATTATTATGCCAAAACCATCTCTATTTCCAGTGCTCGTCTCCTGTTCGATGAAATGCCTGAGAAGAACAAGTTTTCCTGGAACACCATTATCTCTGCTTATGCTAAACAAGGAGATATTAGTAAAGCCCATGTGTTGTTCGATGAAATGCCTGAAAGAGATTCTGTTACCTGGACTTCCATGATTGTTGGTTATAATCAAATGGGGTGCTTTAGGAATTCTATGTTTATGTTTTTGGATATGGTTTCTTGTCAAGTATGGCCTACTCAGTTTACTATCACGAATATTCTTGCTTCATGTGCTGCAACTGAGGGCATCCGCACCCGTTGAGGAAGTTCTATCTCGTTGAGGAATTTCTCGATGAGGAATTCCTATTACTATTCATCAAACAGTAATAGCAATCTGCACATTTTATGCACCCATCACTATCTCGAGGAGATATTTCTATTACTATTCACATTTTTTTTAATAATTTATAATTTATAAATTAATTTTTTAAAGATAAGTGAATTATTATGTCGGTACATTGTTGTGTTTTTAATTCTAAAAGTGAATCTGAATTTTAAATTTTCGTTTGTATTTTTATTTTAATTATTTGTACTGATTAACTAAGTAATTAAAGATAATTTAATTATTATCAATGATTAAAATTAAAATTAAAATTAAAACTAAACTAAACAAATCGACAGCGACGATCGGCGATTGAGGCTTGGATGAAGCAGAGCGACGTTGAGGTGTTGAACGATTCGGCTTGCGACTGATTTGAGGCCAAAGTGAGAGTTGAAGGACGTTCTCGACGACGACCCAGACGAGATCGTCCTCGAGGACGTTCTACCTCCTCCGGATATTCCTCTCAACCGGTGCATTTGAAACTGACGAGAACGATCTCAAATTGAGATAGATCGTTCTCAAATTGAGATCGATCTCCAACCGGTGCAGATGCCCTGAGGCTTTGGGAATTGGTAAGAAAGTTCACTCCTTTGCTGTCAAACTAGGCCTTGGTTGTAATGTTCCTGTTGCTAACTCATTACTTAATATGTACGCAAAGGCTGGTGATCCCATGACGGCCAAGAAAGTGTTCTCTAGAATGAGGTTGAAGAGTGTGTCTAGCTGGAATGCTATGATTACACTACATATGCAATCTGGTGAGGTTGATCTTGCTCTAGCTCTTTTTCAGAATATGGAAGAAAAGGATGCCATTTCATGGAATTCCATGATTGCAGGTTATAATCAGCATGGATTTGACTATAAAGCATTGGATATGTTTTCTAAAATGTTTTCTCAATCATCATTGAGACCAGATACCTTCACGCTAGCCAGTGCACTGTCAGCTTGTGCCAATCTTGAAAATCTGAGCCTTGGAAAGCAAATTCATGGGTATATTGTTAGGACTGAATCCAACACATCTGCCATTGTTGGAAATGCATTGATCTGTATGTACTCTAAATCTGGCGATATGGTAAATGCTCAGACGATTGTGGACCAAGGGGCTTGTTCCAGTCTCAACATAATTGCTTTTACATCTTTGTTAGATGGTTATCTTAAACTTGGGGACATGAATCATGCTAGAGATATCTTTGATTCATCAGAAGACCGTGACGTTATTGCATGGACAGCAATGATTGTTGGTTATGTGCAAAACGGTTTACATGATGACGCGATTGAGCTTTTCAAGGTAATGCTAAGAGAAGGTCCAAGTCCAAATAACTTCACACTAGCAGCAATGTTGAGTGTCAGTGCAAGCTTGGCTTCCATAAATCATGGTAAACAAATTCATGCCAGTGCTTTGAGAACTGGGGAAGTCTCATCAGTTTCCGTGGGAAATGCCTTGATCACAATGTACTCAAAATCTGGAAACATAAATAATGCCAACTGTGTATTTCGCCAGATCAATCAGAATAGAGATACTGTAACCTGGACCTCCATGATAATAGCATTAGCTCAGCATGGCCGAGGAGAAGAATCAATTGATTTATTTGAGAAGATGTTGGAACATAGAATAAAACCAGATCATATAACATTTGTTGGTGTCCTCTCTGCCTGCACGCACGTTGGATTGGTCAAACAAGGACGTGCATATTTCGATATGATGCAATCAGTTCACAAGGTTGAACCTTCTTTGAGTCATTATGCTTTGATGATAGACTTATTTGGACGTGCTGGATTATTAGAAGAGGCAAAGCAATTCATTGAAGCAATGCCAATTGAACCAGATGCCATTGCATGGGGTTCACTTCTATCGTCTTGTAGGGTTCACAAAAATGTTGATCTCGCAAAGATTGCAGCCGAGAAACTTCTCCTGATTGATCCTGAAAACAGTGGGGCGTATGCTGCCCTAGCAAATGTCTATTCTGCAAGTCGGAAATGGGATGATGCTGCAAAAATCAGAAAGTCAATGAAGGACAGAAAGGTCAAGAAAGAACAAGGTTTCAGTTGGGTGGAGTTGAAAAGCAAAGTCCATGTTTTTGGGGTGGATGATTTTAATCATCCACAAAGAGATGCCATCTATGAATTGATTGAGAAAATTTGGAAGGATATTAAGAAAATGGGTTATGTTCCAGACACCGAGTCAGTATTGCATGACCTTGACGAGGAGCTTAAGGAGCAACTTTTGAAGCATCACAGTGAAAAGCTTGCTATTGCATTCGCTATGTTAAATACTCCTAAAGGTTCTTCTGTGAGGATCATGAAGAATCTGCGGGTATGCAACGACTGCCACTCTGCCATCAAATATATTTCAAAGCTTGCTGAGAGAGAATTTATAGTGCGTGATGTTACTAGGTTTCACCATTTCAAGGATGGTTTCTGCTCTTGTAGGGAGTATTGGTAGGTATAATCATTTACCCTGACATCTTGGGTGGTGAAAATAGGATGGTATTTTTTAAGGAACCATATCATCGACAAATGCTTTTTCTAAAGCAATATTTTGGTGAGATCAAGGCTTCCTCATCTTGGTGAACAGTAGATGTTTTTGAAAAGAAAATAAAAGATATGTTGATTTCTACTAGCAGCTCAGCATGGCACACCGGCAATGATCAACTCACGAGTTAGCTTCATTTCTAAAAAAAGGTAGATGACAAGTCTTGCAACTCAGGCTAAACGTATCCTTGTTTAGATCGAGGCGAGAGATGCAGGTAAACCTTCGTTGTTTAATAGCATTTTCTTTTTTATCTAGTTCAATCTCTTGTTGAACAGTTGATAACTCCCTCTCATGTTTAGATGGGGTCACAAGGCTGGGGACAACATTTTCGCCAGCAGGGAAAGATGGTGATATTTATATGCTTATCTGTTGGAACTATTTTTTCAATTTGGCCCGTTACTGTTTGGAATTTTGCTGGAAACTTTGAAGGAATTTAGTGGAGAACAACTGTGGTTGCCTGTAAGCTAACAACATAGTTCCTGAGCTTTACTTGTTAAATGTAAGAAAAAGCAGATAACATAAATATAAAGCTGAATCATTTAGATCCACTGTTACATAGAAATATCATTTATTTTTAACTTTCATGGAGAATGCAGTTAAAATGCTGCAATTTGAAATGGAGGAGCATCGGCAATGAAATCCTCCACTATTTTATCGATGGAAGAGTAAGTTGCATCCGGATATAGCTCTGAGGCCTCCAGATAGTTCTCATTAAGCTCATAGTTTGCTGTGTCACCAGTAATGAACAAGCTGTTCAATATAGCAAATCGGATGTTCTCTGGATGTGGCAGTGCTGATTAAGGAAACACCCAGTTGGTAAGACAAATTCATCCACAAATACAAAAAATGTTGCTCGGAAACTGTAATGCTCTATGCTGAAACTGTTTGATACTTACTTTGTGTGAGACCAAGGATTTCTTTCTCTGACAAGTACACTTTCTTCAGATTTTCACCGGTTAGTCGCTCCCAAAGTAAGAGAAGTTCCAGTTGGGTTGTGGTGTTTTTTGGTGGCTGGATGACGACAGTGCGGTTACTTGTTCTTGGGTCACTTGCAGCTAAAACTGTATACATTCCGATATCTTCTTCCAAGTTCATGACAACTGCAAGAAAGCAAATTAGCATCCTCATCAGCTCGACTTTAGTAATCTTAGAGTACTTTCAAGGCTTTAAACCAGCAGTACTTGGTTTATTATTGCCTACGAGTTCCACATCATTTTACTTACATTTAGTTCAGCAATCTGAAATGAAAATGTGTTAGCAGTAAGTAATTATGTAAGAGTAAAATTCCATATACATTTTGCTTCTCCAGTTCCATAAATGACAGTATCTGCTTCTTTTTCGTAGGTGTGGAACAAGACATGTAGGAAGTATTGGGCAAAACAATTTCCGATGACGAATGTGTATGGTATTCCTGATGCCTCAGCTGCTCTTCTTACACTTCGCTTCCGGTCCAAATATGATTCAAATGGCTGTAAGGTAGTTACTCTGTCCTCGTCCATACCGAACTCTGACGGAATAAACCTCTGCGCAATAGTAGAATTCTCAACAAAAAATTAAAATGAGTTTAACGAAATTGAACTGTTTTACCTTTACATTTCCAGCAGCTTTCATGGCTTTAATGATTTTCAGCTGATCCAAAATCTGAGGAAATGCTAAAGTTGAGATCACAATGTCAGCCTTACTCACTGCTTCCAGTAGCTTCTCATGCTCATCCAGCTCACCCTACAATGTAAAAGTGAATATTCCAACAAGAAATTCTTCAGCAAACTTTCAGGTAACCAGAAAACTTGTGATTTCAGTTCAAACAATTTTGATGACTATTGTACTTGAATAATGGTGACTCCTATGGCCAGGAATTCTTGATGGAGAAGTAACTTCAGGGACTTGTTTGAGGTGTGATAGGTCTCCCATACACGAATGTTGGGTGACCTTGTTTAACACTGGCTCTAACGACATATTTCCCGATGTACCCAGTCCCTCCAACTACCAGAATTGTGCTCATTTTGCTTGCCACTCCCAAATGCTCACTACCGAAGCATATATATCAGTAACCATATACTGGACCAGTAAGTTCCAATTGTAGTGCAATTATGCTGAAGACACAGCATGAGCGCACCATGACTTGAGAAACAACAAGTGGGAACAAAACAACAGAAGACAGCGACTCCTTGTCCATTTTCTACATGATTGAATAATTGAAAATGATTCATTGAAGCAATGCCAATTGAACCAGACATGGGGCTTCTGTCATGGTGAAAAGCTTACTAAAGGTTCTACTGTGAGGATCATGAATGATTGTTTTTGCTCTTGTACGGAGTATTAGTAGGTACAGTCATTCACCTTGACGATAACTTTTCTCTAAAGCAACATATTATCCCTAACGAGCACAGTTGGCAGGGAGCTTTCCTCATCTAGGTGAACTGCAGATGTGCTGATTTCATTATCAGTGCTATGAAAAGCATGACAACAGCTCTAGTCTTCACTTGCATTAAAGTAAGCAGATTGTCAATTCATGTGTAAACATATGTTGCATTTATAATATTTTTAACATGAATCTGATTAGTGAAAAGTTTAAGAAGGACATATATCTTTTAGTAAGACGGAAAAACATGATCTCAACCGTCGATTTTTTTAAATCAATCGCTTATGTTTTTTGCAAATCCAACCATCCAATTAATTAAAAATCAACTTTAAGAACTCAACTCAATCTAAATAAGTATATATAGTATACGAGTAGGGATCATTTGAGACCCCTTTATTTGAGATTCTTTTGCGACTCATTTATATGTCAACATTTTCTTTCAAATATGTGGACAAGAATGAGACATACCACTATTTACAAAATACCTAAGTGCACATATACACATTCACTTGTGCACATAGTTATAACCAAAGTGCAAATGATTATCTCAAATGTGCAAAAAGTCACATGTGAGTCTCAAGGGAACATGACTCTATAATATATAATTAATCGGAGAGTGGATTAGGTAAAACAACTATATAATGTAACATAAAACAAATTCTGAGCAATTCGATTCCGAAAAATGGATGGTTTAGATCTGCAACCGAAATTAAGTTAATTTAAACAATTAAAACTTAAAATATTAATAAAATAGGTGAGATGATAAATTTGTAGTAAGATAATCACGTAATTTAAGAAGTTTCCTTGATTTGAAAAAATAAAAATGATCAAATTATTGAGGAGTTTCGAAATTAAATAGTAGTCGCTATGAAGCTCGAAGTTCGATGACGTCCACTAGACCTGTACAAATACGGGTTCGGGCCGGGCTCGGACCGGGTTATTTATAATTTTTCAGCCCAAATACATGGACCGGGCAAAACCCGCCCGATAAAATCGGGTTGAAATGTTGTCCAAGTTCGCCCTAATCAATTATATCGGGTTGCCCATCGGACTATCGGGCTAACGGGTTACAAACATATATTACACATTTTTACTGCCTAATAAAACTATCAAAGTTTCAAAATGAAAATTCATAGAATATATGAAAAAGTATTCAAACATTGTCCTGCCAAACAATAACAAAAACTAGTAACTCAAAGTTTTCCTTCATCTCTTATGACATTTCTTCATTACAATTAATTCACATATTCATTCTTTGTCTAACTATTGTCCATGAGATTCCTTCATTCACACATCTGTCACAAAGAAATTAAAAACATGAGTCAGAAACTTGTCAAACGTGAGAATATTGTAAGATAAACTTCAAAAAATAAAGATCATATAAGAATCAAATCAGCATAATCAGTTTTAAACAACTCCAAAAAATTATAAGATAACTCAGGGATTTAAAAGCAGTAAATTTGGCTTTTATTGCAAAGCAAATATGGCGAATGATTTCATTTCCAGATTCTCTCGTAGCTCGAATTTTTAAAGCTAAATATTTTCCGAATACATCTTTGTTTGATGCAGATAAACGTTACAGACCCTCATCTATTTGGCAAGGACTATGGAAAGTTTTGCAACTTATTAAACCTTTTTTACTCACTGATTCGTCAACAGGTGTTGTGGTTTGGACTGGCAATTCATCTGGGAATCTAGATGTTACCTCAGGGTATAAAGTCATTAAAGAGGAACTCAATAGTAAGCTGATTCATTCAGGTATGTTGTTGGGACATTGTTCTGATCCATTGCCAATGAATAAGTTTTGGAAAATGTTATGGAAGGTGAAACTTCCTAGAAAAGTCAAAATTTTTGCTTGGAAGTTATATTACAATGGATTACCGTCCGGAATGAATCTGCTGATTAAGCATTGTAGATTAGATCCAGAGTGTTGTATATGTGGCTGTGCAGTGGAGTCAACGCAGCATATTTTCTTGCATTGCTGGTGGTCACGTGCAATTTGGGCTAAAGTTAGTTTTCTAAAAGATTTTAATCTGGAAAACTTCTCTGATGTTGCTGATTGGATGTATTGTTGTTATCTTCACTTAGATCGAAATAATTTCTCTTTAGTGATTACCATATTATGGTTCATATGGTTCCACCGTAATTTTGTGTTTCATGGTGAAAGAATTTGGACTGCAGATGCTGTTATCTTTAAAGTTCAATCTTTACTGAAACAGTTTTCAAATTTTGCTTCACTGTACTCCTCAATGTGCATCCAGATTTCAGATTCGTGGGAGCTACCTCCTTTTGATTTTGTTAAAATGAATTGTGACGCGGCTTTTGTTGAATCATCAGGTTGTGGTGGCTGTGGTGTTTCGGTGAGGGATCATAAAGGCTTGTTGTTAGCTATCCGTGCTAAGTTTATTCAGAATGGACATAGTAGCCTTGTTATGGAAGCTGAGGCAGTTTTATGTGCTCTAAAGCTGGCAGAGGAATTGAATATGCACAGGGCTATTTTCGAAACAGATTGTCTACTGCTAGCTAATATTTTGGATGGCAGATGTCCATGTCCCAATGAAATATCAAGTTGTTTCAAAAATAGTATTGATATGTTGGTATCTCACCCCAGCTGGATGTTAAATCTTATTTCGAGAGAGGCGAATATGGCAGCAGATGCTATAGCTAGATATTCATGTTGTAATCTTTGGAGCTGGTACAGGACTGATTGTTGTCCTAGATCTCCTGTACTAAGTTTCGTGTATCCTTAAGTCCTCCTCTTGTTTGTAATCCAGTGTTTGTTTTATCAAAAAAAAAAAAAATTATAAGATAACTATCAGTGGGTTCCAAAAATTAAACAACTCCAAAAAATCTGAACTGAGTTCCACTCGAATCTCGTCCACGTTATTATTTTGTGATTCCATTGTGCACTCCAAACTACAAACTCAAGTCATGAAAGTGAAAGGACGAGATTAAAACTAAAAGACTACTTTTATTTGCTAAAATTAAAACTATAAAATAACATCTATGAAAATCAATTCACAAACCTTGACGACATCCTAGATTTAGTGAGGTAGGTTGATTCAATCCTGTTTCAAAGTAAACATATGTAAATTAAAAAATTGTTTCGATAAATCAAATTGTCTCAAATTATAGGAATGGAGAAACCCTAATCAACTAGCTTTTACATCATACGACATACCTGGACTTGATCAACAAATAAAGAGCCAAGAAGAATGAAAAGCATATTGTTTGAATTGAAAAATCAGATTGAAGAGAAAGACGAAATCACAAAGCTAGTGTTGGCGGCTCGGCGTTCCACGCTCTAAAGGTGCCAGGCACTTCCTCTCGCCGTTTCAATTCCCAAATATTGTGTTTTAATTTTAGTAATAAATTATTCTCAACCTAGATTAAATCTTTATTCTTTATGTTTAAAACGGGTTATTGAGCGGGTTTTTCAGCCCTGGTCGGGCTAAGATATGTGTCCAAGCCCAACCCTAATTTTATTACGATCCGGGTCAGGCTTGTCCATCGGGCTAATGTAATTAAATTGTCTCAAATTATAGGAATGGAGAAACCCTAATCAACTAGCTTTTACATCATACGACATACCTGGACTTGATCAACAAATAAAGAGCCAAGAAGAATGAAAAGCTTATTGTTTGAATTGAAAAATCAGATTGAAGAGAAAGACGAAATCACAAAGCTAGTGTTGGCGGCTCGGCGTTCCACGCTCTAAAGGTGCCAGGCACTTCCTCTCGCCGTTTCAATTCCCAAATATTGTGTTTTAATTTTAGTAATAAATTATTCTCAACCTAGATTAAATCTTTATTCTTTATGTTTAAAACGGGTTATTGAGCGGGTTTTTCAGCCCTGGTCGGGCTAAGATATGTGTCCAAGCCCAACCCTAATTTTATTACGATCCGGGTCAGGCTTGTCCATCGAGCTAATGTAATTAAATTGTCTCAAATTATAGGAATGGAGAAACCCTAATCAACTAGCTTTTACATCATACGACATACCTGGACTTGATCAACAAATAAAGAGCCAAGAAGAATGAAAAGCTTATTGTTTGAATTGAAAAATCAGATTGAAGAGAAAGAAGAAATCACAAAGCTAGTGTTGGCGGCTCGGCGTTCCACGCTCTAAAGGTGCCAGGCACTTCCTCTCGCCGTTTCAATTCCCAAATATTGTGTTTTAATTTTAGTAATAAATTATTCTCAACCTAGATTAAATCTTTATTCTTTATGTTTAAAACGGGTTATTGAGCGGGTTTTTCAGCCCTGGTCGGGCTAAGATATGTGTCCAAGCCCAACCCTAATTTTTTAACGATCCGGGTCAGGCTTGTCCATCGGGCTAATGTAATTAAATTGTCTCAAATTATAGGAATGGAGAAACCCTAATCAACTAGCTTTTACATCATACGACATACCTGGACTTGATCAACAAATAAAGAGCCAAGAAGAATGAAAAGCTTATTGTTTGAATTGAAAAATCAGATTGAAGAGAAAGACGAAATCACAAAGCTAGTGTTGGCGGCTCGGCGTTCCACGCTCTAAAGGTGCCAGGCACTTCCTCTCGCCGTTTCAATTCCCAAATATTGTGTTTTAATTTTAGTAATAAATTATTCTCAACCTAGATTAAATCTTTATTCTTTATGTTTAAAACGGGTTATTGAGCGGGTTTTTCAGCCCTGGTCGGGCTAAGATATGTGTCCAAGCCCAATCCTAATTTTATTACGATCCGGGTCAGGCTTGTCCATCGGGCTAATGTAATTAAATTGTCTCAAATTATAGGAATGGAGAAACCCTAATCAACTAGCTTTTACATCATACGACATACCTGGACTTGATCAACAAATAAAGAGCCAAGAAGAATGAAAAGCTTATTGTTTGAATTGAAAAATCAGATTGAAGAGAAAGACGAAATCACAAAGCTAGTGTTGGCGGCTCGGCGTTCCACGCTCTAAAGGTGCCAGGCACTTCCTCTCGCCGTTTCAATTCCCAAATATTGTGTTTTAATTTTAGTAATAAATTATTCTCAACCTATATTAAATCTTTATTCTTTATGTTTAAAACGGGTTATTGAGCGGGTTTTTCAGCCCTGGTCGGGCTAAGATATGTGTCCAAGCCCAACCCTAATTTTATTACGATCCGGGTCAGGCTTGTCCATCGGGCTAATGTAATTAAATTGTCTCAAATTATAGGAATGGAGAAACCCTAATCAACTAGCTTTTACATCGTACGACATACCTGGACTTGATCAACAAATAAAGAGCCAAGAAGAATGAAAAGCTTATTGTTTGAATTGAAAAATCAGATTGAAGAGAAAGACGAAATCACAAAGCTAGTGTTGGCGGCTCGGCGTTCCACGCTCTAAAGGTGCCAGGCACTTCCTCTCGCCGTTTCAATTCCCAAATATTGTGTTTTAATTTTAGTAATAAATTATTCTCAACCTAGATTAAATCTTTATTCTTTATGTTTAAAACGGGTTATTGAGCGGGTTTTTCAGCCCTGGTCGGGCTAAGATATGTGTCCAAGCCCAACCCTAATTTTATTACGATCCGGGTCAGGCTTGTCCATCGGGCTAATGTAATTGTCCAAGTCCGTTTTTATGACCGGGCGAGCGGGTCGGGCCGACCTGGAATTGTACAGGTCTAACGTCCACCAACCACGAGTATTACTCATCTCGTCTCTTTCGATTTTAGAACAAACCTTTCCCGTTTCAACGGCTAACGAAGGTATGTTGAAACCTAGGACACGAATCTGTACCATCTTTCGTGATTTTGAGAACTAAAAATTTGCTGCATCGTCAAGTATTTCACTAAGCTATTTCACGACAATGCGATATGGTTCATTCACTATAATAAAACAATGCGATATATAATATAATGGTGTTCTTGAACCAAACGTAAGGCATCAGAATACCTGAATGTGCTGCCACAACTCACCAAAGAAATAACAACAACAAGAAGTCCCATAACACCATCTATTTTGTAGCCATTAACATTTGTTAAAAGAACAAAAAATCAAACCTAATATTCACCACCACAAACTCATAATATCACTTATTATGAAGTTCACATATTGACTAGGCAAACATGAAATTCCCAAACACAGCAACTCAACTGAAAAAGGGCCCTTACCGCAGCCAGTAAATGATTTGACCCAATAGGCAACACGTTTTGTAGTGCAGCCTCGTGTAGCACTGGGTAGTTCGATGTTAACCGGCATCTAATAAGCATATGATGCTTTATGCAACATTATGATAAACAAAAAAGTAGAATGATTACCTCATCTTAGCATTACGCTTTTAACAAGAGAAATTGCCAACCAACACCGACTTGACAAGGCCTGTAAATTTGTAATTCGATTGATTCCAAGTCTACTGAGATCTCAAAGGCAATTGGTTTTAAGTAGATGCCGCAGCTCACCAGAGAATCAGCATGATGTGCCATATACTACTGCAAAAATATAGCAGGATGTTCAATGCTCGTATAAGCATGAGGGTCACCAGCACAAGTTTCTCATGCTGCCCTTTTTAACATACAACTCATCAGCATGCCTCAATGACATTGATGGCTGTTTATCAACCAAAAACAATGATCTGAATGGCAAGAATTGCGTCAGAGAATGCATTCACAATAGAGTAAGGAAATGCACTTCATCTAGCAACGTTTTGTAAACTTTATTGTTCATTGAAATATCATTATGCCCAAGGAATCACACAACACATTTAAGACAAACAAGTCCAGATATACCATCAAATAGCTTTTGATACCTTTACTCGATCATAAACTTGTTTCTTGAATTCCTTTCAGTATCCTGTATATTTCCAGGATACCTTTAAGAAGTCCAGCTATACCATCATGTGTGCTTCTGAATATTTCCCAACAAAGAATGTGCTTCCTCAATATTTTAAAAAATATATATATAAAGGAACATGAGTACCCCATATTGCCGAGCATATATGTAGATAATGGAAATAAGGAGAGCAACCGTACACATTTAATATCTAAGAAGAGGCTTTATGTAACCAACCAAACCGTTTTAATGCCTTTGAAATTTCTTATCATATTTTTTGTCTTAATTCCCAATATTGACCTTCCCAGAAAACATCTTCAGAACCTGCAAACAACACATCTTCCCACTCCCTGCCACGTCAACATATTCAAGAATGTAATCCTAGGAATTTTATAAAACACATAAGCCATCAACAATACCTGAATATGATCAGATAATCAGTTAGAAGTAAAAAGTCCGGTTGCACTTAGAACTCAGCTGCAAGCCTTCCTGAATTCCACAGGCCACAATTCCGAAAGAAATAGAACCCAAAAGCCCAAAACAGGGGCAAGAGTTTTAACACACCAATCACTTGCCACAAAGAATAAACACTGCTTGCCCAAGATTATCAGGTACTTATTCCTCTGCTTAAAATTTTCATAATCCTCAGAGAGTTCACTCTTTTTGTTTCCTTTTTTGGTTTCTTGATTTAAAGCTTCGACATTATGATGGGATAATCTTTCACACAACCAACTAACAATTTCCATTCAAGACTGTTTTCAACTTCAGAGACACACTGGTACCACCCAATGAATTGAGAAATTGAAAATCATTTAGAACACCCCAACATTATAAAACCCATCATAATGTCAAAACCTGAAATAAAGAACATTTTTCATAAAGCCACAATTCCGAAGAAAATTATCCCAAATCCAATGAAAGTATAAACCCTAATTTTTCAAGCCCCAATTTTGAAAGAAAACAATTCCAAATCCGATTTTCTAAGCCCCTATTTTGAAAGAAAACAATCCCAAATCCGATTATCCAAGCCCCAATTTTGAAAGAAAACAATTCCAAATCCGATTTCAAGCCCCTATTTTGAAAGAAAACAATCCCAAATCCGATTATCCAAGCCCCAATTTTGAAAAAAAACAATCCCAAATCCGATTATCCAAGCCCCAATTTTGAAAGAAAACGATCCCAAATCCGATTATCCAAACCCCAATTTTGAAAGAAAACATCCCAAATCCGATTATCCAAACCCCAATTTTGAAAGAAAACATCCCAAATCCGATTATCCAAACATCAATTTTGAAAGAAAACCATCCCAAATCCGATCATCCAAACCCCAATTTTGAAAGAAAACCATCCCAAATCCGATCATCCAAACATCAATTTTGAAAGAAAACCACCCAAATCCGATCATCCAAACCCCAAATCCGATCATCCAAACCCCAATTTTGAAAGAAAACCATCCCAATTCCGATCAAGGAAAAAAGCTTACAATACGAATCCGACGTTCGTCACCGTTGCCTCTCTCGCCCCTCAAGATCCAAATCATATTGCGCTGATCATGGTAACTGTCCAAATCTGTATTTATAGATATTCTAATTCGTTTGATGACGTCATAATTACTCTAATCACATTATGACGTTAAAATAACGCTAACTGCTGTCCTAATAGCTTACGAATGACGTCATAAATGTGGCCTTTTAATTTTTAGTTTTGTTTTTTACTGCCATCAACGGTCAATTTGAAAATAAAAATGCTTACGGATGACGTCATAAATGTGGCCTTCGAAATTTTGATCATATTTATTGCCTTAATTCCCCTTCTCAGAAAACATACTCAGAACCTGCAAATAACACATCTTCAGAACCTGCAAATAACACATCTTCAGAACCTGCAAACAACACTTCTTCAGAGCACATTTACCAACAATAAACATTGGCGAAATTGCGTCAGAGTAAATGCACTTCATCAAACAACATTTGTATTGTTCAAATCCTCATCAGCTCCAGATGCTCCCATCCCTACACAAACCATCCATCAGTGTCTTAAAAGACAACATACAAGGCATACTGGCTTGCTCAGCATATCAAACATTGAATATAAGCTTAGGAAAACTAGTCAGCTCACCCTTCAATGAATGATCTTTCACATAATTACATGCTTGTATAGTTGCGACTCCATTAATGCAAATGAGGAACAAGTCCAGCTATACCATCAAAGAGCAAAAATTATCACTCCACAGGCTCTGAAATTAGTAGTGTACCTCATCTATTGGCTTAATACTCAAATACACATGAATGCAATCCAAGCGCAAAATTCTCAGGCTTTCCATTTTTAACATAGAATCAGAGGAATGCCTCAGTGACATTAGTAGCATACCTCATTTATTAGTAGTCAGTTCATTCCACAGCACTGAAATTCTCGAACACAGTTCAGCAAAATTTACCAACTTGTATTTAATTTTATGAACACCATTTTCAACTCAAATGTGTCAAAGTGAAGACAATACCACCCTTACCAAGCTTAAACTTTACTGTTCATTGAAGTATCCCACTTCCTCAAATTCTCAATCAGCCCCAGAGCTTCATTTTGTCACCCATTTCTGCATAAATCATTTACCAATGTCTTATTAGTCAACATACACATCATTTTACCACAGATCAACACCATATATAAGTATTAATAGTCGCACAAACTCCTTCTCCCTCATCTCCTTATAATACTCCAAACCCTGGACCACTTTCCCCTTAGTGGATAAATCCACATATATCACTTTCAAAATGAATTGATAGACTTACCATCATGGATAAAAATGTTGGTGTATGGCTGCACACGACAATACCAGCTTGTTTATTACGCACGTCAATGAATTTTAAGATTAGGGCAGCCAACTCAAACTCAAGTGTCTCGCACATCAAAGGGATGACAGAATCTGCGTATATCAACATCATTTAGAATATAAAGCTACAGTGCTCAAATGAGCAAGTAATCTCTGTACACTGTGTACATGCTGCCAATCCACTAAATCAACATGAATAATCACCATTTTCAAGTAAGAACACATGCCCAGATTCTTACAATAGTGTAAAACTTATAATATAATCAGAAGCCTTACCATGGCAACTTCAACAGTGAATACTAGGACACCAACCGTGAATGAACCAACTTGAAACATCCATTCGTGAACAGCGGCAAACTGGAACCATGAAAGTATATATCCCACTTATATAAGCGTCAACACCCACTAACTAGACTATGGATACCATTTATATTTTCTGTAACATCCAACAAAAAATGAAATAAAAAAGAGTCAAATGTCAAAAGGTCGGAGATTTGACAGGCAACATATTGAAGCCAATTTATTGGACATTTCTATTTGACATCAATATCTGCGAACATAATGCACTGCAACCATAACAAGGTTATTGAAACACCACCTGTCAAAAGAGAGTCTTGCATTATAACCAAACCCATTCTGAAGTTCCAAGATTATCGGGAACTAACTTCATACTTCTAATTTTTTCGTTCAGCCAAAGTTCACTCGCCTTTGTTTTCCTTAATTTGTTTTTTTGCAAGTTTCCTTTCCTTTCCAAAGCTCCCTTCTTTTATTCCTTTCTAGTTTTTTGACTTCAAGTTTTAGAATTATGATGGGGAACATCTCTCACGATATTTATCAAGTAAATGTAAAAGTGAGGCGAATGTAACTGTCAAGCAACCCAATTTCTATTTATCACGAATTTGTTTTCAACTTCAAAGACCACTGGTACCACCCAATGAACTGAGCAGTGAAAACCATGCGGAATCTTTCAACATATTTCGATTGGGCTGGAGTAATGGAATCACCCATTTGCCAGCCAAACCAAAATACGAGAAAGAAAACCGTTTACACAATCCCCAAGCATGACAATCAACACACCCACCTTGAATTTATTTCAAACAACCCCATCATAATATGTTTAAAACTTGAAAACAAAAAACCTTATTTCAAAAGCCTCAATTCCAAAAGCAGCAGAACCCAATCCGATTAAGGCATGAGCCCTAATTTTTCAAATATCCAATCATATTGTTTAAATCTTGAAAACAAAGCACGCAATACAAATCCCACCTTATTTCAAAAGCCTCATTCCAAAAGAAAGACCCAAATCTGATTAAGGCAAAAGCCCTAATAAACCATTATGGAGTTTCCATCCCTGCCAAAATTTCGTTTCCTTTCTAGTTTTTTGACTTCAAGTTTTAGAATTATGATGGGGAACATCTCTCACAATATTTATCAAGTAAATGTAAAAGTGGGCGAATGTAACTGTCAAGCAACCCAATTTCTATTTATCACGAATTTGTTTTCAACTTCAAAGACCACTGGTACCACCCAATGAACTGAGCAGTGAAAACCATGCGGAATCTTTCAACATATTTCGATTGGGCTGGAGTAATGGAATCACCCATTTGCCAGCCAAACCAAAATACAAGAAAGAAAACCGTTTACACAATCCCCAAGCATGACAATCAACACACCCCACCTTGAATTTATTTCAAACAATCCCATCATAATATGTTTAAAACTTGAAAACAAAAAACCTTATTTCAAAAGCCTCAATTCCAAAAGCAGCAGAACCCAATCCGATTAAGGCATGAGCCCTAATTTTTCAAATATCCAATCATATTGTTTAAATCTTGAAAACAAAGCACGCAATACAAATCCCACCTTATTTCAAAAGCCTCATTCCAAAAGAAAGACCCAAATTATGGAGTTCCCAAGATTATCAGGGAACTAATTTCATACCTCTAAAATTTTCCATCCCCTGCCAAAATTTCGTTTCCTTTCTAGTTTTTTTGACTTCAAGTTTTAGACTTATGACGGGGAACATCTCTCACAATATTTATCAAGTAAATGTAAAAGTGGGGCGAATGTAACTGTCAAGCAACCCAATTTCTATTCATCACGAATTTGTTTTCAACTTCAAAGACCACTGGTACCACCCAATGAACTGAGAAGTGAAAACCATGCAGAATCTTTCAACATATTTCGATAGGGCTGGAGTAATGGAATCACCCATTTGCCAGCCAAACCAAAATACAAGAAAGAAAACCGTTTACACAATCCCCAAGCATGACAATCAACACACCCCACCTTGAATTTATTTCAAACAACCCCATCATAATATGTTTAAAACTTGAAAACAAAAAACCTTATTTCAAAAGCCTCAATTCCAAAAGCAGCAGAACCCAATCCGATTAAGGCATGAGCCCTAATTTTTCAAATATCCAATCATATTGTTTAAATCTTCAAATTCCACCTTATTTCAAAGCCTCAGTTCCAAACGAATATACCCAAATCTGATTAAGGCATAAACCCTAATTTTTCATGCATCCCCATTTCAAAGTTTGAATTGAAAACAAAGCACACAATACAAATCCCACGTTATTTCAAAACCCTCAATTTCAAAATAAGTTAAACCCAATCCGATTAAGGCATAAGCCCTAGTTATTCAAGTATCCAATCATATTGTTTGAATCTTGAAAACAAAACACGCAATAGGAACCCCACCTTATTTGACAAGCCTCAATTCCAAAAAATAGAATCCAGATCCAATTACCGCATAAAAACCCTAATTTTTTCAAGTATCCCCAATTTCCAACGATAAACACCCAAATTATGCCAATCGAATCAACAGCAAACCAACGAAAAAGGCACGCAATAAGAACAGCTTTACTTACAAAACCCCGGCGTTCGTCGCCGGCCATCTCTCGCTCCTCCAGATCCGAAGTCTATCGCACTGCTCAATGAAACGGTCTGTAGTCTTATTTATAGCAATTTAAAAATACTTGACGTCATAATTACGCTATAATTTTTTGACGTTAAAATTAAGCTAACCCCTAAGACAGTGTAATATATATGACGTCATATTTAAGCTAAAAATTGTGTTAAATTAAAGCTAACCGTTAAGTCGGTGTACTATAGTGACGTCATAATTGAGCTATAACTTTTGACGTTAAAATAAAGCTAACCCTTAAGACAGTGAAATATATATGACGACATATTTAAGCTAAAAAAATTGCGGGTTAATTACAAAAAACCACCCTCATAATAGGTCATATTCCATCACCACCCTTATATTGTAATATTACATTTGACCACCCGTATAACATTTGACGTTCCCAAACAACCACCTATAACTTTTCGTCAAATTTTTCGTTAAATATATTAAATTTTTAATATAATAATAGTATTTTTATTACAATACACCACCTCTATAATAAATTTGTGTTCACTTCATCACCTTTATAATCAATTTGGTTTCCATTTAACCACCTCTCCGTTAACTGCCGTTAACTGAGGTGGTTCTTTGGAAACGTTAGTAATTATAAAGGTGGTCGAATGTAATATTACAATATAGAGGTGGTGGCGTGGAATATGGCCTATTATGCGGGTGGTCATCTGTAATTAACCCAAAAATTGCGTTGAATAAAAGCTAATTATAGATGACGTCATAATTGAGCTATAACTTTTGACATTAAAATAAATCTGACCGTTAAGATGTTGTAATTTAGTGATAAAATAGACAGTGTAATTTTAGATGACGTCATAATTAAGGTATAACTTTTAGCGTTAAAGTAAAGCTAATCGTTATAATGTAGGTGACGTCATAACTTAGTTTTTCATATTAATGTGATTTTATTAGAATTTGAATATTTCAGTAAAATTTCTTAACTATTTACTGAACTACCCCAAATGTTTATAAACTTACATATGCAACCCCCTACTCTTCACGATTTCAATAGTCGGATGAAGTGGTGGAGCCGGAGCTGAGCGATGGCGTCAAGATCAACGGCGAGAGAAGGCTCTGCGAAGGCGACGGTGACCGATCAGATCACGCAGGCCATTCTCTCCACTTCGAATCTCATCCATCTTATGCAGCAATCCTCCCCTGCCCAGGTATATTTTATAAGATCCTGAATCCTGATGAATTTGAATTCAAGTTTTTATCTTTTTAGGGTTTGGGTTTGTTTGAATTATCCAATTAATGCTGAAAGATTTAATCTTGCGTTATATTCTCCAATTTGAGTTGTGATTTTTAGAAATGTGATGGTGTTGATTTAGTAGTTTGTGTTGATTTTGAGAAAGCATTTGGAATTGACATGAGTTGTGCAGGCTCAGTTGTCGAAACTACCGAGAAATCTTTTGTCGAAAGCGTCTGTGATTAAGAATACTAGTCAGGTATGTATGCGGATTATTTGAAGCTGTGTTTGTAAATATGGTTTAGGGTGGCTGAGTTAACTTAAAGCTGTGTTTGCACGGTAGGTGTTGGATCAGATGCCTCGAGTGATCTCGTCTTTGGATGCGCATATGGACAATGGTTTACAGAGGTATATGTTTTATATTGAGCTTTATTAGAATTTATGTTATGCATTTTCTTCAGTATTTTGATCTCATCAAAATGTCAGCTGCATTTTCAGAATACATTTTGCTTACAGTTTTTTCTGTAATGCTCTTGATTTTACACTCTGTACTTGGGGGTTCTTTATGCTTAAATTATATTGAACATGTTCTATTGTGCAGTGTTCCTCATTTGAAGACAGTAAACCAATTGTTGGAAAATATTGAAAACTGTCAGCTCAAGCCTCTTTCAGAATCTTCTCTACCTAAAGTGTTATAATTCTGAACCAGCTTTCTTCTGCATCATAATATGGCACCCGTTGGAACTAGTTACATATCATCCTCTCTACAAAAGTATTTCACTTTTGTTTAGTTTATTTTCAATTAGGCCGAAGAGCCAAATCAGCTTCATGTATCCGATTTGCAGAATTTAGCAACTGTTGAGATATCAGATACAAGGGTGTTGCGATCCTGTATGTACTAAATTATAATACTCTATGTACTCTCTTCACATTATTTCCATCTACATCTTCACGAAGTGTTGCGCAGGGCACTGTTTTACCTATTTGCTAGTATCAGCCATGGTTGGTGCAGTAAAAATTAAACTCCTGTTTGATGACCATACACAGTTTGAAGCCGATCCATAGTAACCATACTGCCGATTCTATAAATATAACAGTGAATGGGAATCAAATTTACCGATCAGTTTAGACCAACGGGAACTCATCAATGAATTTAGGATATAAATTTGCACACAAGAGTAAGTGGAATACATAGGGAAGGAGCCATGACCAAAATGTTTAGTACTTAACAGATGAAGGAAATCCTGTCTTCTGACTTGAACTGCTTACATCACTTCTTAGGAGGGAAAAACCAGGCCCACTGATATTTTGACTTTATCAAAATGAAGATTACCCTTGAATAGATGCATGATTCTCACATGATACTGCATCGGCTTCTTTCCTCTTCTGGCTGTGCGGATACGGGCTGGAACCTGCCTGCTTCTGCTGGGTTGTATGTAAACTCGGATGTATCAAGGCCGTACTTGAATTAAGAAAACAGTAAAACTCATTAGCATTACAATCAAAAGATTTATCAAGGTAGGAGCATGTGATGCAAGGTTCTGAAAGTACAATCATTAACGAACTTGGAAGGAATCATATTTAAATGAACTTAAAATTCATTTCTTGAGCAAATACCTTTTCTCTCATCCGTGTACTCCAAGCATCATTTCTGCTAGGTCGCTGATCAAGCGCACCAGCTACAGGAACACCAGTTGCAGGAGGAGCAGGCCTGATTAGTGGCTGTCGTGCGCCTTGTCTTGAGTTGATGAACTCATCATCACTGTCATAGTCATCTGGTCTATTTGCCGCTCTTACAATTAGTGCAAGCAGAAATACCAATGCCTGCAAATAAGAAAAGGCATCATCAAAAGCAAATCGTCGATAAAATGTGTACCACCATTTGCTCATTGGTGATACCAATGGATAAGTAAGTCGATAAGTAACAAAGTACTCTTACCTCCAATATCACAGCACCGAGAGCAACCCATTTTGCAATGTTCCAGTGCTCCTTGAGAAAATCATAGATCATATCAAAGTCTCCAGTTTTATCAGTTGGTATTTCCTGCAGATAAAGTTATGTGGCATTAGTAAGAATAAGATAATCCGATATAATTTTAAGGATATTGATAACACAAAGTGAAACTGTTAAAAGTGCTTACACTTTCCCAACTTTTGTCAAAATAGATGAAAGCAGCAAGTCCAAGTTGTATCAAGATTAAAATGATCAGCAACACGGAATACTGTGATTGGTCAAGGAAACCGTATGCGCAATCGCGATCATAAATTTAATACATTCACAAGAAAATTATGTGTAAGCATTAGCAAAGTCGTATAATGTCATTTGATAATCATGCTCCAGCAAAATATCTCATAAACTGAAGGATACACAACTCAGACAGCATCCATTTCTGGTTGCTGCACCGATGCAACCAAATACAGATATGATGAACAGAATGGCCCCAACTCCAATAAATGAGAATATGAACCTGAAAATTAACATCGGACACCAAACAATGCAATCAATAAGCTCTGGTTGTATAAATAAAAATATGAACCTGAAAATATAAAGAGGTTTGTTTTACAGACTGACAAGTGCATTTACTACAATCAACAACATTAATGAACGAATTCGCCGAGTGCAAAAATCAAGCAAATGAAATTAACCATCACAACCGTTGGGAGCTGTTTTCTTGAATACACTAGAGTTAACTATGCAGTTTTTACAACTAAAGAAAGACAAAAAAACCTACACAATACGCATTAAGCTTACCAAGCTTTAGGAATGTCATCGAGAAAGCTAGAGTTCAAAGAAACCGCCATCATGAGCGGCCTTCCAAACTGCGTGATATCATCGGAGAGTCCCAAAGAAACAGTAGAGGATTGCTTGTACACGACGAACAGATAGATCCCATATCCAATCATAGCTAGACCGACAAGGGTCAACAAAAAGTTGAGAAGCTTCAACAGGCATTCCAAACACCCTTTGCAACCCATTCTCAAACAAAATCTAAGCCAAGTTTGTGTCTGATAAGTTCTTCAATATCATAAACCACCTACCAATCAAAATACAAACCCTCAACAACATTTATTCAACATCCACCATCAGAACCCACAAAAGCTACCAATCAAAATCCAATAAACACATCTCAGAACATCAAATCTAAAAACCTTAAATCACAATTCACCTTAAAATAACAAGCTATTCCATTAAATGGGTCTCAATTCTTTGAAAAAGAAAAAAATGAATTATCAAGACATGTGCCAAAAATTCCAGATCACAAAGCTCAAAGATGCAAACTTTCAACATGTTATCAAAACCCCAGATGCTATTTGCTCAAAAAACGTCAATTAGAATAACGATATGCAGATTCAACAGAAATTGAGATAAAGGGAGATCAGGGATAAACCTAAAGGACGAACCTGCTACAGAGAAAATCGTAATGCAATTGGGATTTGGGATTGAATTTCAAAATTAAGGAGAGGGGGCGAGTGATAGAGGAGATTGAGGTACAGATTGATGGAGAGAGAATAAGTCTAAGATAGTGGTATCATCTGTCTGACTTTTAGCTGTTGCTGTTTTTCTATTACCACAAAAATTGTGTTAAATTTGCCAATTTAAATTATTGTATTTCCATTTTCTACATGATATATTAGTTTTGGTAATCAATCAAATGCAAATTCATTTGGTAAGAGTATTCAATTTTTGGTGGGGATTTTTCAATAATATTTTTTTATTTTTTGATATATTTCAATATTATAATAAATAAATAAAAAATCAGTGCTACGAACAACAATTTATCGCGTTACATTTATGAATTTTAGAACCAATGTAGTGTATAAACTGCATGGTGATGGGATGAGATAATATACAAAGAGACAAAGACAAAGGGGACGAAATTTGAAACAAATCCTAGCAACAAACATATACTTACAATGTGGCAGATTGTCACCAAGCCTGAGTGTCTGCAACTAAGGTCAGTCACACAGGTCCCTCCCAAACTCATTTCTATCTGAAAGTTATATATAAGGACTCATTACAAACTAAGTTACTGATGGATGGAGGAGGTGAATAGGGGTGCAAACGAGTCGAGCCGAGTATCAGGCTGCTCGAGCTCGACTCGTATAAAACTAACTATGCTCGAGCTCGGCTCGAGCTCGTTCGAGCCTTTCCAAAGTAAGCTCGTTCGAGCCTTTCCAAAGTAAGCTCGAGATCGATTCGTCAAAAAATTAAATACTCGAGCTCAACTCAAGCTCGACCAAATCTCGACTAAACTCAATTAAAGCTCGACTAAAGCTCGAATCAAGTATAGTTAAGGGTTAAATGGGCCTTTAGAAAATTTATGGTCCATAATCACAATTGTAACACTATGTATCATTGCTTATTTATACTATGGTTGTGTTAAAATGTACATACAAAAAAGCGATGTGGGATATAAGTTTTACAAACTTACTTTGGTCTGTTGATTTTTACTTATTTATTATCCCATATTATATAATTTGTTGAAAATTGAATGTATTATTGTATTTATATTGCTAAGTTCTACTACCATCTTATTTTTATAATGATTAATAATTTATTTTTATCATATATGAATATAATTTAATATATATTAATATAATCGAGTAGTTCACGAGCTTATTCGAGCCGAGTATCAATATGTTCATGTTCGGCTCGTTTACTAAACGAACATCAAATCTTGTTCGAGCTTGACTCGTTTAAATTCGAGCCGAGCTTTGACCGAGTACTTTCACGAGTAGCTCGCGAGCGTATCGGTTCACTAGCACCCCTAGAGGTGAATAACAAACTTTAACACTGTAAATGCATCCAAATCGACAGAAACTGATAAGAAATTATAGTCGGCAAGGGGTAAGATATGGTAATAAATTCAAGATGATAGATGAGGAAGCTCCATAGGCAATGGCAGTGGTTGTGGAGATGCAACAGCCAGTCAAGGACACTAACAACCAGCCAGAAAGAAAGAAAAGATGGTGACTGGAGTTAAAGTCCCTCATCTTCTTCTTCTTTCACATGTTCCTTTGTAAAAGCTGACTTCAGAATGTGAAAGTGTCTTGTACTCTTATTGAAACTCTATCAATGCTGCCTAGTTGAAGTTTATGATCTTAAGACTTTGATAACAATAAAACTAACTCATTTTTTGCCTGTAACATTTGACACCAAGTCTTTCAAGAACTTGGCTGATTTGGTGACAGGAGAATTGATAGCCATCAAGTTGTATAACACATTCTCCACTTCCCCGATCGAAGGCCGCTCTGAAAACCTTGATACAACCTTCATTTCACCATTTTCCTTCAACCAATACACTCCATTTCTCGCCACTCACAACTCCATTTCTAACGAATTTAAACACCATTCCTCTCTTCTTGGTAAAAATGCCTTTAACTTCTAGACCCATGAATGCATAGATCACCTCAAATGATCCCACAAAGGTACTCATTTGTCCGAAATTCTCCTCATCCTCAAATGTCCATTTCGGGTTGAAGATCAAAACTGGCTTGGGACTTATAATGTCAGCTAAGGACTTTATAGCTGCTAATTCTTCTGTTCCGGCGCAAAGAGTACCACGACATCTGCTGCATTGAGACTTCTGTTATCAGTTATATCTGAAATGTCAGTATGATCCACTTGGTTGGATGAATTGGGTTCATAGGATTGAGTAGCTGCTGATTGTGCCAAAATGGGGTCTGGCCAAATGATGATGATCTTCACTTTTGAGCCTTTTTTACCAATGGGTATGTTGTTAAAAACATCCATAGCCAACTGGGTGAGTGAGGCTGGAGAGTCATCGACAACCGGGACCTCAACTCGATATCTTGGCTGTTTGAGTTTCTTGAGCTTCCCAGTTAGCTTAGGGTTGCCGTAGATGGATTTTTCTAAGGTGGTGGAAATGCAGGTTTTGGCTTGTGAGATTGCATCAGCTTTGGATGTTGGTGGGGATGATGCATAGATTTTGTTGTTATGGGGATGTGTCTGATATGATATGGAAGTGAAATGGAAATGGGAGTTGCCCAACTTTAGGGTTTCAGAGTTTGGAGGCCTGAGTGTGGGAATCTTTAGGAGACTCGAAGCCATTCTCTTTTTGAGTAGGAAAGGATGAGGCAGAGGGTTCTTAGTGAGGCAAGGTTGGATGGATAACGAGAGTTTTCTTCTTGTTGGACTCATTTGAGCCACACATGCATTGTAATGATTTACTGGAAAACAGATAACAATTCAACAATGTTTTGATTTCACAAAGACACAAAGCATGGGCATAAGCCAGATACAGCTGTTGTGCTTACACATAATAACAGTATAGTAGACAATGGATACAATTGGAATCAACTGAATGTGGATTCCTACCAATGGACTGATAGCTGTGAAATCTAGGATCTAGGCAACAGGTGGTCGGAGAACATGATCCTGTGATGTGTCTACTGCAGCGGGTGGCATGAACTGCCACATTGCGACTCCAGGATATGATACAAACGGGACTAGCTTGGCATTTGCAGCTTGGCCTTGGGCAGCATAAGCTGCTGCAGAAGCCTGGCCTTGAGCAGCAAAGGCTGCAGCAGCTTGAGTAGCGAAAGCAGCCGGGATTGGCGGAGGTTGAGGAAGAAACGCAGGTTGTGCGTTCATAACCTTCAACTGTTGTTCAAGATTTTCCTTCTCTGCCTTTAGCTGTTGCTTCTCATCACGAAGCTCATTCTTCTCAGCCTGCAGATAGAAATATATATCAACGGACATGATCTGATGTAAGATGAGAGCAAAAAGCTAACTGGAACTTTCTTCCAAAGCTGGAAAAGATATACCTTCAACTCTTTTATCTTCTCCTGTAAAGTTGAATTTGAGTCCTTCAGCTTTTGTGCGTCACTGCGCAACTGAGTTACCATTCGAACAGCATCAACCAGGATAGCAGCCTTGTCTGCTTTGGGAGGCCTTCCAGGCTCAAGAATAGATCCTAACTCAACAAACCTACAGAACTCTATGTTCAATTAGATTTGGAGTTAGGACAGGAAATATAAATAGTGATTGAATAAGGCCAAGTACTTGTCATTAAGTCTGTCTCTTCGCAACTTCTCTCTGCATGCTTTCGAGCTAGATCCAGTGCATGAGTCCTGTCGCACCCTATACAGTTTTTACACAAGACTGACCAATGAGAAGAATCTGGTGGAACAAAGAGTAAGGAAAACAAATAGAACCAATAATAAATAAGTCATAAGTTAGAAATCAAACAATTATCGGTATGATCCTTCCACCCAAACTATCTTTTTCTATTCAGCGAAAGAGTGCTGCAATCAGTTTTAAGCTGTTCTCCCTATGTAAAAGCTAGTGGATTCTGTCCATAATATTCAAAGCCCTAATCTAAACCTCAAACACCATCATGTAAATTAGAATGTTGCACAAAAAGCATTGGATTTTGAATCAGGTTTTTTTTAGGTAAACTTGTATTTTTATCAAAGGAGCAACCCCAAAGCCAAACCGAGGACAGCTTTTTCGAACACCCAAATTTCAGCGGTCTGTAAAAATATAGAAAATTGAAATACCTTTTCTTGCTTCCACTTTCCTTCAGTACATCAGAAACCTCAAATGAGCCCTCCATTTCCAAACTAGAGTTATGAAAAGGTATATAGGGTGAGATCAAGCATAAATCAGTCATATACTTTCTTAAAAACAAAGTAACATAGATGGGCTTCCTGTAAAGGTTTATGAAATTCAATAAAAATATTGCATTTTAATCAATCATCTTCATATCAAAAAGAAAGAATTCAAGACTGCACGAAATCTGAATCATCAAATAAATAAGAATCGCATCAAAATTCGACAAGCTGTACTGTTTCTTCCTGTTCCTATTCTCTAACTCAAGGATATACACAAAGCTGTATAACAACTCATATATCAAATCTTTCCAATACAACAATTCTAGTAAACTAGTACCACACAGGCAAACAATAACGCACGGATGATATCAAGTAATGGCCATCAAGCACAAGTTCATATTCACAATATATGCACATCTTGCCACAGAAATACATACTCAAATACATAAAAAGAAGCCTTTTGCTAATTCATATGAATAAAAAACCAAATTAAAAACAAACTAAAATGAGCCACAGGCAGCAAAACCTAACCAAACAAATCCAAAGCAAACAAATCTCAACCAACCAAACCCAGATCCAAAAAATCCAACCCACCTCAGATTCCCAGTTCCATTGCTCATACCCTGCAAGCTCCAATTAAACCCAGAAGCCGCCGTCGCCACCGCCTCGATTACCGGCGTCTCATCAAATCCATAATCATACAACCAATTGGTACTTTCTGGCGACACCATCGTAGCTAAATGACAAAACCCAACTAGTCGCAAATCGTTTAGGGATCGATTTCGCACTAATTATGATCAAATTCGGAATCTTTTTTAGATATTAGAATTCGGTATTTAATAACTCGACACTAAGAATCGGGAATGTCATTCGGATGCGTACGCAAGATACCACTCAGTGGTTGAATTGGGCTGGGCCGTTGTTACTTTAGCCCAATTTGGTTTGAGCAAAAGGGTTGTTGGTGGCGAGATATTATTGGCTGCTACAGAATTTCATATTATAAATTTGGAGTCATATGGAATTATTACAGAAATTGTGATTATTTTTGTGAGTTTTTTTAAAAAAAGTTGCACTAATGTGACGCATGGAAGTTAAAGAAAAGCAAACAAATGTGATTGGCAGAGTCATAAAAATTAGGTAAAAATATATCCAATTGCAATGGTCCCAAGTTGGTCACTGGAGTATGATTTGGGTTATTGCTATTATAATCTAATCTGTGTGCTCATCCATGTCATTTTATGTAGTGTGTGATCCACATTCATGCTCTGGAAACCACCAAAAATGGTGCAATTATTTGAGCTTTTGGTCTTGTTTTTTGTTTTTATAACTTTTGTAATGGACGTATGCCTGATTGACCCTTCTTTCATATTATTATATTAGACATGTAATCCAACGTAACCATCTAAAATTAATATAAAGAAATAGCTACTCAATGATATGAATTACTAAACAAAAGAGTCAGGGAAACCATCAGAATATGATCAGTGAACCAGAGTACACATTTGTATTTCCGTTCCCGTCAAGGATTGGAGATGTACAGGAAGGTAGCAGGGTCGCGATTAGCGAAGCTTGTCTTGCTGTCTCTAACAAACTTGCCTCAGAGTTTGCAGAAACCATCTGATATACTAATTTGCAAATCATAATCAATATCACCTAAGCCACTTCAGAAAACAGCAACAATCCAGTCGCATGAATTATTGATTTGCATGCTCTCAGACATTTCTCTCAAATGCATAACCAACAATTAAGCATGCTAAGCTATTTCAAATACTCACCTTCATAAATAACCCAGAGTTCCACTTCGTATAAATGTTATGCCGGTCAATGGATAGTTGGATACCTTGAGAGTCAGAAGCAGGATGATTTTGCCAGCTCAAAGGGCAGATTCAAGAGAGAACCAGATGAGAATCAATTCAAGCTGCAAGCAACAGAACCAAGTGAAATCAGCTTTGAAAGTTTGAAAGCTCAACCCTTATAATTAAGAACCTTCACTGTGATTGAAAGCAGATTCATTCCCACCTGAATCGCACACCAGCCTCTCCGAGCACCAGTAGCAGTCCCCAACCATTATAGAAAATATCGAGCAATCAATGTTGCAACTGGCAAATTTCACCCAGTCCCTGAATTGCTTCAATCTTCATTTGGAATATATATTCATCAAAATCAACACTGTTGATGTTTAGTTTATGCATTCCCCAATCTTCATATTTATTGTATATTCATTTTACTAGAGCCAGAGCCAGTACCAATCAGTCTAACATTGGCACAGCAGACAATATCAAAACAATAGAGGATAAAGGGCGGCCTAGCCTCCGTTTCCCAAACGCTAACCAATTAGATTTTACCAAAATCTTGGTTCCCACTTTTCAACATTCTTTATCGAGTCATGCTTTTGTTTCTTCATGGCAGAAAGAGTTTTGTAGTCGTATGGAGGCAGCATGGTACATGGGTTTCTCACTGCAGGTCCTTTTTCCATAGAGTCCATCATGAATGTCTTTAGTAATCCCTGGGCTTCGCATGCCATATGTTCTGAACAATATTCAACTGCATTCGGTGGGACGGAGGGTTTAAACTTCAGGAGCTTGGCATATTCATTCAGAAGATGGAACATGTAATCGTATACATAATCCATTTTAAGATCTTCCAGAACGAACTCGGTGCCTAACCTGCCAATCTTCTGAGCCTGTCAAAGTTTTAAGAGTTAAACATGTTTTAAAGGAGTGGGGGGTCAAGTAAAGGCACATGCATATGCATTTGATTAAACAAGATACCTCTTCCTTGTGCTGTTCACCCCAGTCTACCGCATACTTGATGGATTTGCATTTGTTGGATTCTTTTATAGGCCAGTAGTGATGCAGTGGCATCAAACCTCTCATAAAGAAGTCGTAATAGTGAGGGGTAACTACTAATGTCTCAGAATCACAGGCAAGAATATATTTCCCGCTTACAGACCATGCATACCCTTCAATGTAGATTTTATATCTGCATGTGAGTAATGCTGTGAGAATAAACGAAAGATGAATGGAATGTGAGAATGACGAGAGTTGCCGCTCAAAGAACACAACTACGAGCTTCCGAATTTCACATCACTGCAAAAAAGCACAAAACAAAGGGAACACTGGTAACCTGTGCCTGCATTGGTCTGCAATATTAGCTTCCTTAAACCCATCTTCTATTTCTTTTTCCCAGTCCTGCACACAAATCACAAATAACAACTACTTTTATCTCCATCACATGACAACTACAAATCAAAGCTCGCATATACAATAAAAACATACACAAAATAATTTTAAAAGCCACAAAAATTCAACCTGTTTATAAACCCGAGCATTATAGTCTCTCAGCCATGAAACATTACATTTCATAAGTTCCCGTCTGGTACGAGCCATATCTGGTCTTCCTATCCAATACGCATACGGTTCCCTATCTCCCCATTTAATCTTCTTGTTACTCTCTTCAAGCTCCTCCAACAGTGCATTCCACGGCTTTATGTTAACCTCCGGCCTACACGATCATCATTCAATCCAATTTAACATCTCCAACAATACATAACAATTTTTTTACTAAAAACACAATGAAAATCAAGCACAAAAACATCAAAATTGAAAGGATTAGGGTTTCAAACTACCATCCCCAAAAAGACCAATCTGGAAAGACGATATCCAACGTCTGATCATCAGCGCAATAAGTAAACAACGGCGGAGGCGGCGTCGTTTCATTGTACAGCCTCTTCAAAACCGCAGGCCGATCCTCACAATCAAAGAAGATGTCCAGATCCGGAAGCTTACCAGGATACCTTCTCAACAACTGCAAAATCCCCCAAATATTCAACACAGCTCTACTCTGCCACCAATCACGATACTTATCAATGTAAACTCTCCCGTCAACGATCGTCAGCCGGAACGCCGCCGTCTCCGGCCGTCGCGATATCATCTCCTCCGTGATCCCCGTCGTCTTCCATGGCTTCAGATCTTCGTGAATCCATCGGAAGTAATCCGGGCAGGTAAGGTCAGGGTCAGTATCCTCCGCTTGAAACGACGTCGGGTAGTTCCTCGGGGCAGGTCGTTGACGTGCAGTTGAGTGGAATTGTGATGTGTGGCTGAGGGTATTTTGGGGATTGTGAAAAAGTTGGCTTGGGCTTTATTGGGCCTGATAGTCCCTTATTAATAAAGTCCGATATGGGTATCTTTGGTCCCTCCTTATAATAATTAAAACTCTATTAAGAATTAGTTAAATTAAAGAGGTTATACTAAGAGACCAAGTAAGTTTTTGTGATACACAAAATATTATTTTAAACATTGATTTATATTAATCTAACGATTGAGACTGCTAACCGTGAATGATGCAGATGTTCTAAAGAAAAGATATAAACTTACCGAAAAATCAAGCACATGAGTGGAGATTAGGAAGCCGAGAAAAATGAGGAATGAAAGGATGACATATGCCGGCTTTGGAGTGGCAAGCATCCTCATTTCTCAACCTTATCAATTTGATCAGTAATGTGAGAGAAGAAGCATTTGGCTTCTCTAGATAAGCATCAAGCTATGGAGCAAATGTGGATCTAAAAAGGTATGATGCTTCATTTATAATAAATAATTACTTGATTCACATAGACAAGTATTTAAGACAATGATAGCAGATAGAACGTGACACGGTCAGGAACACGACCTACCTGGTTTCAAACAAAATAATCTAACCTAAGAGGGGAACTAAGATCAAACTGAAACACTATCATTCAGACTGGAATATTGTAAAACTTAGTAAAAGTTTTAAAAAAGAATACACATGAAATTGAATACCTGGAGTTTCAAATTTGGTATTGATATGAAGCAGATGAGAATTGTAGAGTATGAAATAGAGAGGATCAGAAGGAGGGGATGAAAGGCTAGGCGGCAGCAGAGATTAAGGGTAGTAAAAGATGAGGGATGGGGTTTGAAAAGTAGTTTCATTTCATTCACATCTTAAGGACTAAAAATATTGATTGAGGGTGGTGGCTAGTCAAACTCAAAGACTATTTTGTTATATTATATCAACTTGAACATATTATATTGCACCATTGTGTCCTCCTTTAACACACTTTATAAACACCACATGTTACTATGTGGTACTCCCTCCGTCCCATAATTTATGTCCCATTTGGTTCTTTGCACGGTTTTTAAGGAATGAAAGAAAAAAATAATTAAAAAAGATAGTTGTGTGGTAAGGAAAGAGAAAAAAAGTGATTTGATAGATAATAAGTAGTGAAAAAGGAAGAGAGAGGAGAAATATGTGGTGGAAAACTAAAGAAGACATGTTCATTTATGGTAAGTTTTAGAAATGGGAAGATGATTTTGGAACACCTAAAAAGGAAATGGGACATTAATAATGGGACGGAGGGAGTACAAACATCCAAAATCTTCTGTTAGAAATTCAAAACAAAAGTAGTTTTTATGGAATTTGAACCACTTATAGGTATCGACTGATAGGTATTGACTTTCAGGCTGTTAGGTTAATTATTAAACATGAATGAAACCATGATGAATAAGTAAGGATTATGCTAATTATTTATATAGAAAACCAAGCTTAGGTTAACTAAAAGGATGTGAAATTCTGAATTAAAATGAAAAACATGTGCTTGACTCGTATCAAGTGAGGAAGCCTCTGTTTCAATTACAGAAATATCACATTTTTCAAACTACGGATTTCATGAGCAAAATAAATAACATGACATTTTGATCTCATATGGCGTGATATGTCTGCTTTAAAACGACGTGATGAGTAACAAACTCCCATCCTACATAATTAAAAATCATATAGTTAAAAACATCAGTAATAACTTTTGAATAGTTAATCTGGTAAAATTAGTTAAGTGATGGATATGAACAGTTTATCAAAGAACTTCATATATTACTTAACAAAATGCAGTGATGTTATCCAAAGTTTATGCATCTAGCCAATACAAAAGTTTCATATTCTTAATGTCAATCAGCTAGTTATTGTTTTACTTCCTCAACTTGAGCAGCCAGCAAGGGTTGTAGGGCTGAATAATGACATCAAAAGTCGAAGTTCTCATGATTTGGCTTAGGAGAAGTAAGCAATGCTGTGTAAAGCTTCAGCCTATCTTCCCCAAGTGACGAAGATCTCGACAATGGCCTCCTCGGCCTAATGAACGAAAGTGACGTTAAGGTCAGCCGATGTCTATACCTCCTCCAAGCCAATTGTATGGCCACTGATGCCCAAGTCCTCCACCCCGGCGAGTAATACCTTGCGCTTCTTTTGACCTTTTCGTTCACAAACGTGTAACGAAAATGCTGAGTAACATACTTTACATCCTCAGCTTCTAGACCAAATGCTTCAGTGGTTTCTAAAGTTACTAGGGTTGAGGATGAGGGTGGAAGTCTTTCAATGAAAGGTCTTCTTAGACACCATGAGAGCAGCTCATCACCACTGAAGTTCCCTGGACCTAACATGCAGCAACTTTTCAAGCCATCGCGCAAAACTTGGCTACTCTGAAGATGGCCTCTTACAACAAACAACATTCTCTGAACAGGGTCTCCTTCTCTTGCAATCTGCATGCATCATGATCACAATCATCACAAGCATGAGTTTCATGCAAAGTTTACAAAATTTATTTCTCAACTATTTTGGTACTCACAGTTTCACCCTTTGTGAAAATGAGTGACTTAACCCTGTCACAGATGTTCTCCAGCACCAAGTCATCCATATGCTGGAACAAAGGAACCTAAATATACCATGAAAGCACAAGTCATTAATTAGCAGCTACAGAGCAGAACTGCACCAGTGTGTCATAGGCAGAGCTAAGTGATAACTGAAATATACCTGTCTAACTAAGTCCAGACAAAGATGGTACTTAATGTCTCGGCGGAGTCCTTCAGGCAGATTACTAACCATTTCAGACTCATCTACTCCACGCATAGCCGCCCACCTTTGCCGCTCATAGTTGCGTACCCTCTGCCTATACCCCATCGGCAATCGTCTGTTCCTCATCCACCACTCAATGTTCCTCATCTTTAGCTGCATTGCTTGTTTCTTAGAAGTTGTTGCATGCAGAAATACCTGCATCCAACAAGTATCTCCAGTTACATAAACTCCTAGAACCTTATCATATCCACATATGCTGATATGGGTTACTCAGTACCTTAATGTTCCCAATTAACATAGTAACAAGAAGCAGACCACTTGTCAGAACAATTATGTTGAAAACCACTTCAAGCCACTCTGTTGTGCTCTCCAAGTTCCCAAATGTACTGAAACCAAAATTTAAGTATTGCAGCTTTTAATCACTTAACCCTACAATTGATATATACTAGTCTTGAGCTATGCAGGTGAGTCTGACATACGTACCTTAGGGTCATGAGGCCCCAAAAGATGGGGAAGAGGATCTTCTCAAGCCAGCTAGAATTTGTAACAAGCTGAACACTCCATTTATAAGCACCATAGTTGTAAGCATCATCATGAAGCAAGCAAGTTGACCTAGCATCCCTATTTTCAAACCATGCCAACCTCCATCTATCATCAGCCATGCTGGATGTCCCATAGTACACTGGTGGCTTACAAGCAACAACTCTTAGGTCACATCCTATTGTCTCTCTGCATTGTGCCCTTAAGCATTGTGAAGCTCTTTGAATCCCTAGCAGATACCAACAAGCTCCAGCAGCCTAATTAAACATATTTCCCCAAAGCAAGCCATTAGTCAGTTTATGCAGATGCATATTCGAAATATATACTAGGATTTTCGCATGCACTTACATGGGACGCGACGAAGTAGGCAATGAGGTTGAGGGCAATGCCCCACCAAACTGTGCCAAAGATGTAACCAGAGAGGTTTTGCATACGGCGGAGAAGACCTACTGAGTGGTAAATCTTGGGAAGGTACTGGAAGAGGAAGATGATAAGGAAGACAGTCATGACTAGTGTTGTTGATCCTTTGTCGATTAGGTAAGGTATTGCCACCCATAACACCACCTGCATGTATCATGTGAATGTTGTTCACATACGTCAGAATTGTAGGGTTTGCATTGTTTTTAGTTGGATCTTTCCAAGCACTGGATCATTATTATTGATGTGGGGACTCAGCCATGTGTAGCAGAAGACATATATGAGTGATATGATACAAATGAGACGAAGGATGATCAGTCCTCCAATCTATTTCAGGCTGTCTGATTGCATAATGTATACAGAGATTGAGAGAGGAAATGTAGCACATGTTCTCACTTAAGGTACACTTCTTATCTAGCTAGCACCAGCTTCTCTCACTTAACTCTTCATATCAACATGCATACAAACAGCTATACACAGTGACTCATCTTCTGTCCTAATTCAATTGACCGCATGTGTTTGTGTCATGGTTCTACAACTTCAAAACACAAGCCGAACAGACCCAACTTCAGTTCATCAGGAGATTTTTTTCTTCAAATTGTATAAACTTCAGTATCCCAAATTGTTTAAAATTCTTGCATATATCTTGGCATATATAAGTTCATGTATTTAACTGTACATTATCACTAACCTGTGGAAGAGGGAGCACAACGAAGATATCAAACATCAACCTTTTCTTTGTCACCTTAGAACGATATTGTTGTCCATCACTTCCTGCACTCATCTCATCCCCATCCTCACTATCTCCCCCTACCTTCAACTTCCTGTTTACTAACTTGATCTGCAGCCACATGTTACACAAGTGCAAAGCATCTGTCATGCACCTCAACACTGTCACGGTTATGCCAAACCAACCATCTACAAAGAGACACATACACCTATCGTTTATTGACAAGGCGTAGAAGAACAGCGGGTCAATAAAAAGACCCATTGCACATACAAGAAGGAACATTTTGTTCCATTCTTGTATCCATTTGGCTTTTGGGTCTTTGATAGACGGGGATAGCCACGACGTTGGTGGACGTCTCCGCCGGGAAAAGGGTGGGCAAGTGAGACAATCACGCGCCTTATCCTCTTCTCCTGAGTCATCATTTGAACTATCTTCATCGTCCTGGTGGTCTTGTTCTAACTCTTCCTCCTCGTCTGCGGTTGAGTAGTCCCGGCGTTCTTGGTGGTGATATTGATTAGTGTGGCTTGCTGTGGATGCCATTTCTGAAGTTTCATCTAACTTTTACTTGATTTTGTGTGGAGGTAATAGAGTTATGGTTTCTAGAGAGATATTTTTATGTTAGGGAGATAGAGAAATTTGTATTATTGTTTTCAAGTTTTAATTACAACAACAATAAGATTGTATGGTGCCTAATTAATGTAGTTTAATCAAACACCAAGGAAAATCAGACACGCATGGAAAAGTTAAAACCCTAATAAGACATAAAATCTTACCTTTGCATATATTACCTAAATTTGTAAATATCTGTAGATGATCTGCTGACACCATACTTTACTGCCCTCAGATGATTGAAATGCTTTTGATCCCCTCTAAATTTCTCAGCTCTTTCCTCTATTATTTAAACTATTGAGCAATCAATCATAGTTACCAACAACACTTCATATGATCAATTGATAGACATGATACCACCAATCAAATTGGACCCCATACTTTATAGTACACACATTGATGTATGAGGCATATTACACTATATGAACATTTTTGTGGACCAAATTATGGTGTTGTTTATCTGTAGTGATCATCAGTTTAATAATGAGTGTAAAATTGAAGATACCAAATTGACAATATGCTCTATAAATGACAAAATAAGAAATGTGGGCATTAGAATTACATGCATGTTGGAGATGTTTCGAAGATAACAAAACGATGACAGAGGACCACATCCACAAAAAGGACAATGCCAGTGGTTTCCTCTTGCACGTATCTGCAACCAACTTACCATGTTCCTAAAATTATGCATTAAGCTACAATTTTATGGAGATTTTAGTTAATAAATTTTATTATACTTTCGTCCTCGTAGTTTTTATTTGTTAACTAATATCTTGACGATGTTACAAAAGATTCCTGCAACAAACCCTCCAATTTTATTTATATTTATTATACTTTCGTTCTCGTAGTTTTCAGCTTTCGAAATTCAATCATGAAGTACTTTTTCATACGTTTTGACCCCTTACTTTTTGCTTATTTTCCAGCATCGAATTTTTATCTCTTTTGTCCAATTAAATCGGTCCTAACTCTGGTTATTGATGTTACAATGTAATATGCAGAACTCATCACAGCAAGATTTTGCTAATTATTTATATTGAAAATCAAGTCTAGGTTAACTAAGAGGATGTGAAATTCTAAATTAAAATGAAAAAACATTTGTTTGACCCGTATCAAACCATATAGTCTCTTTCCCATCTTAAAATCGTTTTTTTAAGTTCAGTGAGTCGTTCCAAGTTACCATTTAGTTGTTCGACGATTCTTTAACACTATTTGAATATCCATGGATTGTTGATTCTTAAGTATATCTTGGAGTAATATATTGTTTTGCTGGAATATGATCTGAACCTGTGCGAGGATCAACTCATGAAATCTTACGATGTGTGGATTTTTTTGCGGTTGTTGTTGTGGTGTAGAGGATAGTTCAATGGTAGATCGATCAGAATCTCCTTTCATTCTTCCAATCGCAAATCTGAATAAAAAGTAACAATATCACCAAAATACGACAAACAAACAACATCATAATAATGAAGAAAGCAATGAAAATCAAGTAACGAACTGACTTACCACACAACTTGTGTAGAAGATCAGTTTAATGATGAGTAAAGAAGTTGTATACAATCCTATTTATACTGAAACGATGTGATGTATAAAATCATCATTATCAAATAAAAATTTAGTATTATCTAAAATAATCCTCCTAAATTCTAATACGATTAGGAATCGGTAAAAATCAAAATATCAAGAAATTAGAAATCAAAATTATCCAAATTAGGAAATCTATTAAAATCGTTTGTTTTCTTAAAACAATCTCTTCAAAGTCGGGATTAGTTAGATCTTCCAATTAATTAATAATGGATCCAAATCAAATTGTATAAACTTTAGTATCTCAAATTGTTTAAAATTCTTGCACATATCTTGGCACGAAAAGTTTTAGAGAGACAATTAAAGTTTTGTAAGACGGTAGGACAACATCTCAACAGTTGATTTCTATCAATCCAACTGATGAGACTAAAAGTAAAAAAACCTCCAAATCCAACGCCCCGTGTTTTTCGCAAATCCAACCGCCAACTTTAATAAAAACTAACTTTAATCTCAACCGTTAGATTAATCAAATCAACAGTTGAGATTTCGTCCAACCGCCTCACAAATACTTAATGTCCTCTTGGAATTTAACCCTATCTTGGCATATATAAGTTCATGAGTAAAGTTCTAGGAGGACGGATAAATAAATGTGAGACGGTGAGACATGATCTCAACCGTTGATTATAAATAATCCAATGGATGAGATTTGATTCAAAAAAGTTATTGGAGGGTTTTTTGCAAATCCAACCACTCATTATATAAAAATAATTTAAATCTCTACCGCATATTAATCTACTCTAACAATTGATATTAAGTCGTTCCGTCTCACCAAAACTCTTTATATATCTTGACTACTCATAATTTCATGTATTTAACTGTACTACTGACCCGTGGAAGAGGGAGTACAACGAAGATATTAACTGTAATACCCTTTTTAACTGAAATCAGAACCCTCGTACTAAAATCTTATCGATGTTACAAAAGATTTCTGCAAGAAGCCCTCCAACAAAATTTTATTTATTATACTTTCGTCCTTGTAGTTTTCATCTTTCGAAATTCAATCAGTAAGTACTTTTTCATACGTTTTGACCCCCACTTTTTGCTTATTTTCCTTTATCGAAATTTCATCTCTTTTTAAGTCGGTCCTAATTCGAACTAAACAAAATTAAACGGATTGGTTATTGAAGTTATAATTATTCATAATGATATATTGTGAAAAAAGAGTCACGGAAACTATCACAGCAAGATTATACTAATTATTTATATTAAAAATAAAGTCTAGGTTAACTAAAAGGATATGAAATTCTAAATTAAAATGAAAAACATGTGTTTGACCCGTATCAAACGTTATAGTTTCTTTTGTATCTTAAAATCATGGCCTTAAGTTCACTGAGTCTTCCATGTTTTTCTTTAGCTCTTCGATGACAGAGACATTCTTTAACACAATTTGTAAATCCATGGATTGATGATTCTCAAGTATATCTTTGAGTAAGAAACTGTTTTGATGGAATATGATCTGAACCTGTTCGAGCGTCAACTCATGAATTCTCATGATGAGTGGATCTGGTTGCGGTTGTTGTTGTGGTGCAGATGATAGTTCAATGGTAGATTGATCAGAATCTCCTTCCATTCTTCCAATCACGATGAGTGGATCTGGTTGCGGTTGTTGTTGTGGATCTGGTTGCAGTCGTAAAGGGCACTATGCACGAGAGTGCAAAATGCTAAAGAAGATTCAAAGTAACTTTGTTAAAATGGAGCACACAAATGATCCAAGTGAGGAGGAATGAGATTTCGAGGCGACATTTGCAGTCGAGGAAGATATACCGAACGAAGAAGAGTGGAATTTTGAAGCGACATACGCGGTAGAAGAAGATGTCACCGAGGAAGAGGATTGGGACCTCTCTAATAATGATGAGTTATGGATTGAGGATCTGGAGAGTGATTACAACAGGAAGATAACGCCAAGCTTCGAGATCAAGGAATCAATGGATGATCAAAAGATTGATGAGGCTATTGAGATTGAGGAAACATACCTTAAATTGTCAAAGAGAAGGACAATGGATTCGAATTGGATTACGAGAAAATTGAGTTGGTGACAACACACCCAAATGTGCAAGATTGGTTGGTTGACGCAAGTTTGATCAACTGTAAAGAAGACAAAATGGAGTACACGGGTGAAATAGTTCAGAAGCTGGGGGAGCAAGAATATAAGCAAAATGATGGAGACTACTCAGCAGGAATAAAGAAGTACAAGTATCATTCAAGGATATATCAAAGTTTTCCAGCGCAAATGGAGGTACAAGGAATGTTAACAAAGGGCAACCAAACTGATCAAGTGAAACATGAAAAGTTTGACATCGGTGATAACAATAAGAGACCACCCGACAGAAAAGATCAATTAGACATTGTGGGGGAGTATTGATTAACAATGTCTAATTGGGTCGGGCCATCAAGAGTTTTAATTATACAAGCCCAAGAATACAAGAAGACTAAAGAAGATAAAAAATGTTTGGAGATTTCTAGAGAAGCGTGGAGAAGGTGAGAAGAAGATATTTTTAGATGTTGAATTTGGACCGTTGGATAAAACTAATCTCATCCATCCATTCCATAAGTTTAGTAGTATAAATAGGGGTCCTGGGATGTAGGTTTATCATCTTGAGTTAAAGAGAGAAAGAGTGAGGTGAAGGTGTGAGTGACTCCTCTTGTAAAAGTTTCTCACTTATATAATAAAATCCGTCTTGAATAAGCTGCGCAACTCAACATATTTACCCTCACTCAGTGCAGCAGTGCAAAAAGATGAGACTTGTATTTATTGATTGTGAAAAGAAATTTCAAAATGGGTGTTAAGAAAATTTGACAGCGAGCAAAAATGTAAAGAAAGTAGTAAAGAATTACATTCAACTATTACTATTCAAGACGTATCACTTCTCTGACTATCTCATTTTTACTTCGAAGCTGAACTGGATGAGTCACCTTATCACTTGGACGTTGCCCACATCACTTAGAAGCTTTTCGTACCTCCTTATAACTCGTAGAAAGTTACTATTAGCCTCTCTGATAAGCCCTATGTTGTCTTTAAAATTGGCAGTTACTCGAGAATATTCATGTTTTCGACTAACTTTATCCATAATAAACAGATTCTGGACAAGCAAGTTCTGTATTTCGACCAGTTTCATCTCATTATCCTTAAGATCAATGAAATCCTGCCCTTGTTCCGCCTGCGGCTGTTGTTCATTAACGTTCTCCATTCTACAACAAAGATAAAGATTAAGACACTTAAAAGAAAATAACCCAAGTCATATAATACTGCAAAGTTCATCACTCCGATCACTCCACTTAGAGTATGCAGTAGCAATCAGAAAATGGGATTATCAACAACTCATTCAATGATGAAAAACAAAGATGAAAACAACAATCTGCTTAAAAGAAAATAACCCAAATGATCAATACTGCAAATTCATCACTCCACTCAGAGTATGCAGCAGCAATCAGAAAATGGGATCATAAGAAACTTGATGAAAGATAACAATTTCTTGCCTTGAATTGGTGCATTGACCACTTTACATTCTTTTGGCAGGACGAGTAACAGACTCTCTTAGCAGCTGCGTAAATTGAAAAAGTAAATTTTTTAGTTAAGAATTTACAGACGGCCACCGGAGAAGGTTTGACGGCACCGAAAAAGATGGATTACCTTGTGACTGATTGAAGATTTAATGAAATGGAATGTAACTAATCACAACTGAGTGTATTTATACCGCTGAAATGTCATTCCGCCCTCTTACTAATTTGGGCTTTGTTTCAATGCATTACGTTCGGCCCAATGCATTGGAGTAAACTAACGCTAATAGCCTGATATCGTTTTATTTTTTTCTTCAAAGAAAAATGTAGAAATTGTTTTTGATCAAAAGTTTATTGGAAAATAATTATTGATATATATAAGTGAAATAAAAAAATAAAAAATAAATTCCCTCTCAATTATTGTAAGTAAAACTACTTTTTTTACATTTTTCTTTAAATTTTCATTTAACTGTTTTTTCACGCATCCAAACTAAGGGTTAGTAAAGTGATGCATAGATGATTAATATGAGCTGATAGTAGGTAAGAGTGTCCATTAGGCCATAAGAGCATCATTCACCATGATACAATACCATCCATATATCTCTTCAATTTTATCTCTCATCAAATCATGATTCATGGTACAAAAGATCATGAACATCCCCGTCATGATTCACAACAAAAAACCATCATTTTTTCAAACTCATCAATTAATAAATAAAATTATTCAAAAATATATCAAAATAGGTGTCCATTTGTAAACTTAAAAGAAATAAGTTTAACGGTATATTTTTTTAACATCAAAGTTTTATTATTTTTAAGATATAATCATTATACTATCTAATATGAACAGTAAATAGTTCTGATACAGTGCACGTGGCACGTTTTGATTGGTTCATTTCTCATGGTATTTTCTCAAATTCTACCATGAGATGATTTTTTTCATGAAAAACTATGAAAAAATCATGCGTTGATCAAAAAAATCATGCAAAAAACCATGATGGGATGCATGATATTTTGTACCATCCCTTATGGTAGAATTTCATGGTAAAAAAACCATGGTGTGGAGTGCTCTAAGGCCCTAAAATCCTACAAAACCCTATGGCCCATTACGAACTAAACCCAGCCCGCACCCAAGATTCAAAAAGCCATAGTCCGAAAGTTTCGGACCGGATTAGGGCTTGAATTTCGAAGCTCTTTAATTTTTGTATTAGGCTGCAATTTTATAGAATTTTTTATTAATAAAATATATTATACTTTTGTCCTCGTAGTTTTTGTTTATTAACTAATATATTAACGATGTTACAAAAGATTCCTGCAAAAAGCCCTCTAACAAAATTTCATTTATTATACTTTCATCCTCATAGTTTTCAGCTTTTGGAATTCAATCATTAAGTACTTTTTCATACGTTTTGACTCCTTACTTTTTGCTTATTTTCCTTTATCGAATTTTCATCTCTTTTGTTCAATTAAATCGGTCCTAATTCGAACTAAACAAAATTAAACGGATTGGTTATTGAAGTTATAATTATTTATAATTATATATTGTGAAAAAAGAGTCACGGAAACCATCACAGCAAGATTATACTAATTATTTATATAAAAAATAAAGTCTAGGTTAACTAAAAGGATATGAAATTCTAAATTAAAATGAAAAAACATGTGTTTGACCCGTATCAAACCATATAGTCTCTTTCGTATTCTAAAATCGTGGCGTTAAGTTCAGTGAGTCGTTCCATGTTATCGTTTAGATGTTCGACGAGAGGGACATTCTTTAACACTACTTGTATATCCATGGATTGTTGATTCTTAAGTATATCTTGGAGTAATATATTGTTTTGCTGGAATATGATCTGAACCTATGCGAGGAACAACTCATGAAGTCTTACGATGTGTGGATTTTTTTGCGGTTGTTGTTGTGGTGTAGATGATAGTTCAATGGTAGATTGATCAGAATCTCCATTCATTCTTCCAATCTCAAATCTGAATAAAAAGTAACAATATCACCAAAATACGACAAACAAACAACATCATAATAATGAAGAAAGCAATGAAAATCAAGTAACGAATTGACTCACCATACAACTTGTGTAGAAGATCAGTTTAGACAAGACAAAAGGTTACTAAAAACTTATCGATGTTACATAAGATTTCAGCATTTCTATACATTAGACACACAAAAACACAAGTTACAAAGAACACTTTGATATGTTATGTTACTTGTCTCGAAACTAGTCTCTACATGCCCAAGGGTAAAAAATAATATGCGGAAATCAAACTTCTTGTATATAGCTATTAGGATATTTCCAATGCCTCAAGCACCACGAGAATATCATGGTGAGTGCAAAAAGAGGACTATGATGACGGTTTTCTATGCTTCTTACCCCACCATTTTCTATGACTTTTTTCCGTGTTTGCATGGTCCTGTTTGCGTAGCTTGGCCTTGCCTCGCGAAGCTGGATTTTATAATCTTTCTTCCATTGCGCAAACCTTAGTTTTAGTTGCTGAAGCTGTTGTTCAGGATTGTGAAGAGAACCGACTCTAAGGACTTTGCTTCTTTGTCAAAATTAAGTTTTCTCTGGTCGAATTCATTCACCAGGTGACTGATAGGAGTTGCTTTACCGTTATTCTCTCGTCCTGGATGGCCATCTGGCACAGAGCTAATATATGGCATTGGTGACGCTGCTCCGTTTTGGCTACCCTTTGACACTGTATCTTCAGAATCCAAGAGTGGTGATGGAGACGTCATAAATCTCCTTGGTTCGGTTGAAGGATTGTCTGCAGCAATACTTTTCTTGGCTGCAGTTAAACTTGCCTGCACAAATTAAAAATCGAGAAAAAAGTCACACTACAAGCAAACGAGTTGGCTGCAAATGACGAGTAAAAATCTCAAGTGTTCCACACGTGGTCGGATCTCAATAAGTTGTAAAGGAGATATAGCAAATCATATTGATTTTCAGTCTGGTGAGACTGACCTGCAAAGATGTCATTTGCTGCTTCCAGGCATCTTCCATGGTTTTCATCTTCGCCTCGTGTCCTGACCACTTACTCTGCAGTTGCTGCAGTTGCTGGCGCAGGGCAGCGTTTTCCTCCTCCTTTTGCCCAAGTGTTGCCTCTGCCTTCACAAGTTGCACCCGAATATCTTGCATCACGGAAGGTGAGACAGCAGCATTCTCTTGAGGCAATCCCTGTAAACAAAGATTAAGTTAGAGTAAGTACTGTTTGAAGGTCTGCAACAATTAAAGCCTTGTGCAGATCACCAAATGTATCTCCGCGAAAAGTATACCTTTGCAGTTTTGATGCCAATATGTTTCTGAGAGCTGCCACTGCTCAATCTCTTAGTGTTTCTCAAGTGAATAAACTGCTGCCGAGCCAGCAAGCCACGTATCGCTAAAACAAAGGAGATAAGGTTTATAACTGGAACATTAAAATGCATTTCTAATGGAACAAGCACATAATCTGCCAGTATAAGTACCGGACTGAAGTTGGATGACCGTTGTTTTCTGGTTTTCTTGAAATGCTCTCAATGATAGAAGCTCTTTGGACGACAACTTTACAAAGAAACCATACTCCCTTCTAGCGTTTTCACCACGGATAACTGTAGATGAACATAGCAAATGTGACCACAGTTGGTATATAGTAAAATCGAAGTCCAGTACCAACTATTTTATAAGAAAGTCAACTCAATTTGTGCTAAATGAAGAGAGAAATATGCATACATGACTGCAGTGTAATCACTCCAGCCTTTATTGCTTTCAAATTACGGCAAGTGCAAGGTTTTGGAAATAATTTATGAACTTCGAGCGCACCTTCTAGAACATGGCTGTTTAAAGCCTCTAGCTCATCGATCTAAAGAAACAAGATACAGAATTAGATGAGGATCAAATTGTCTCGGAGTGAGACAAAGTAACCCAATAGAGAAATTTGTAAGACCTGTCCAGGTCTAAAGAACAATTTTGTATAGCCAACTTGGTATGAGGTAGGATGGATCCTGCATTGTTGTAAAATGGTAATTGACGTAGTTAATGGATCTTCTGATACAGTGTCAGCATCACCGAGAAGAATTCTAAACCTGCAGGGAAGAAAGGAAGATCAAGTAACAATTAAGATCTGAAAAACCATTCAAGCCATCAGTTATGTTTTTACCTTGTTGCAAATTCCTGATGAGTCATTCGAGTGGGGTATCCACATCTATGCATCCGCACAGCCTCTACAATTTTGTGGCACCTGAGCTGTTTTGAAACATGCTCCTTTTCAAACATTTCGGGAAGTTGCTTGCTGTTTGATCTGATGCATAGAATGAAGTGTGGCCTGCTATATTCCAACTGCTGAATTAGGTTAAATAGTTGACCCTGCCACACAAAAATGTTTTGTAAGAAATAGCACTGAGATTATATAATTAAAACTAATACGCAGTGATGGACATCACAAAATTAAGAAATAAGCTCACCTTAAACAAAGTCCCCACACTGCTACTTAGGCAATTTGACTCTTCCGTTGAAGGACTTTCTGAGTTGTGCTGTTGAGGTAGTTTGGAAGCAAACAATTGAGGTAGACTACAACTGCATGAAGCTAGAAGCTGGATGAGGTTCTGTTGCAACGAATTCATATTCTTGGTCAAAATTCCATCCATATCATATGTAACCTGAGACGACACATCAGTTTCAAAGGTAAGAATAAAAGATGGAGGCTCAAAACAGGAAATGCGCATTTATCGAATGCAATTATTACTAGGATCAAAATTCAAAACCATGAAAAACCCCCTGCGATGTATTAAGAAAGAGTTCTAGAAACATGAATAGAGGAACCTCTCCAAAGCAATGACGAACAGTGAACTTTCCACCTTGCTCACATTTGTAGCAGGGATTCCCACTCAAATGCTGCTTAAGCCTATTGGCAAATTTCAAATCTGATGTCTTTGCCAATATTGACTCTTCATTTAGCAATGAGAAAAAGCCACCAGGAGGCTGCAAATGAAGATGGAATTTTAAAATTATGACGATGTAGAGAAAACTTATTCCTAAATAGCACAAGGCAGAGCGATGCATCTCTTTATTCTTTATAAACAGTCTTCTGCCAAGAAATTGTTATGGAAGGAATGATTTAACCATGGAAAAATATGGAGGGCAATTGAAGAAGGGTAATTGGAAACCTAACAGTATTTTCTTCCTTTCACGGCCTTTAAAATTTTCTTTTACCTTAGGAACATTAACTTATAAATGAGAAATACCCAGGTAATTTGGGAATCTGATACAGAATCAATATCGAGTTACTGACACTGAACCAATTTATTAGTACACAAATCAAAATGCATAAAGTTTGGGAAAGTTGTCACCCCAGATAACACCACATAATTTCCAAAATAGATGAGCAGACAGCAAGCACCAAAGTCCTAAAAAGCCTCAAGATAAGAGGATCTAAGGCCCCTTACAGGAACGAGATTTTTAATGTTTATAGAAGTGCACCTTCTCGAAAAGACTCAGACAATCTTGGTTGTCTTGGAAATCAAATTTGTTGTAATCAATCCCCTCCAATTCAAGGTCCTGAAATGAAGTTCATGGTGGTGACACGAGTAGAAAATGTTTCCAACATAAAAAAATTTGAAATTGGTGAAAAATATGAAAAGTAGACATAATTTTCTATTAGTCAGTCACTTGAGCATACAAAAATCCAAATATGCTTGAGCATAAAGCATGAAGCTGAAGCAATATTAATATACCAAAGGGGTTAAATGCTTACCTCCTGCACAAGTTTAAATATATGGCGATTGTAATGCTCCTGAAGCCTTTCATTGGCATAATTTATACAGATTTGCTCCAAGGAGTTTTTCTGAAATTAGAGACATTGTCTAAACAGGAATAATTGTTCATAGGAAATAACAGATTTTAAGCATAACTACTTACCGTGGATGTCCCATATCCAAACATATCTAAAATACTTATTGTGTTTCCTGAGTACCCCTTGCCGGCTTCGAATGATTGATTTATCTTTTCCACAAGCCATTCGAAGAGACTTGCATATAAATAACTTGCAAAGGCATCCCTTGAGGCAGTAGCCTGAGAACCAAACACGGTGAGAGATGGGGACATGTCAAGTAAGGATAAATGTAGGACTTGATTCTTCAACAAACCTGCTGAAACGTCAGTTTATTGGAACCGTCCGCTTTAGAAGACAGTGCTGCAATTAGATCTTGTAAGCTGCACCCCAAGAGTCTTGAAACAGTACTTACGGCTGAAGAGAGAAATGGAAATGATACAATATGGAGTGAGGTATACTGTAGAAACCTTGTAAAAACTATAAAAGTGCAACACACCAGTAATTCAGGCAGGTTACCTTCATCCATAAGCACCTCAACTTGCCCGTTTTCGCCATCATTAAATGATATGTTTCCAAGCCATAACACTGCAGCAACCATAGCAAACACATGTTCTTGATCATCTTTGCAGATTTGAACAACATCCAAGGCTTCCTAACAGAGTAACCAAACATGAATACCAACTTCACAAAGTAGAAAGGAATAGTTAACCAAAAATGTAATTCACAAAATTTACCAAAAGTGTTTGAAAATGGCGTTCATCTTCCAGTTCATCAATTCTCATGGAGTCACTCCTACTGAGGTAATTGTAGAAGTTAGCAGCCTTGAGGTTTAATTTAGCTGCTCAAAAGTTGAAGTTTAGTAAATACGTTAAGCTAACACATTTTTCAATATACAAAAACAAAACTAATTATTAATTGAATAAATTACATCTATTATAATATATCTCCTGGAAGAATCTACAAGTGTTAATGTCTTATTAGGCAACCTTGTTATAAGGTTATGGCTACTGACTATATATAAATAAAGCTTCAGCAACAGCATCAGCCATTGCAATGACAATGCAGCTTAAAAATATAACTAAAAAACTAAGATCGAAAAAAATCTTTATTTCATCTGTAAACACAGCCCGTTAAAATGGAATATTAAGTCACGCTCTGACGAGCACAACAGTACCACTTGTCCACTTCATATATTCTCTATAGAAGGCTCTTTTGCGAACAAAGTCAACAAACCAAAAGTTAAAAAAGATTTGAGTTCAAACCTTTCAAGCTTGGTGTAGCACCAGCACACAGCTGATAAAATATATGGAATGATCTCTCGCCGTTAGCCAGCAGTACCACTCTGGACTGGTGTAAAAACAAGTATTGATATCATGAAAGGGAATGATATTTTGGAGACGGGAAGAATAAAATTAAGTTAATGGGATTAGTACCTTTTCTAGGAAAACTATAGCAATTGAAGACAGGTTGTAAGGCCATTTTCATGTTCATCACCGAAAACTATCAGTTTTGAGAATAAACGGAATAACAAAATCAATGAATGATGTGTGGTCTGCTGCTTACATGTTTGGACTCTATAACAAGATATTTTCCCATCTTGTGCAAAATACGTCTCAGTCAGCTTGCCCTGAACAAACAAAGAGCTCGAAAGAATGAGAAGTTGTTTAGTGTCCATCCCTCAAGATGATCCAATGAAAATGTGAAACTTCACACCCTATAATCTCTTAGAATGAATGCAGAAAAGGAAGACAACTTACAAAGCGAGTGGCATTGTCATTACTCATCGTTCGAGCATTTCCAAATGCCTCCAATATATTGCTTGACTGCTTTATCCTTCTCTCCAGTCCGGCTCTAGTGTCGCTAACTGAAGTCAAATAATTCATAGCGTATTTTGCTGTTTCAGTTTTCCCAGCTCCACTTTCTCCACTATGAGAAATTCAACAAGTAAATAACTAATGGTTTACATGCAAACATTAACTCTAAGTAAGGGGGCAATTCAAGCAGGACTTTATATTGATACTAGTGTTATACTGTTATGTAATACAAACATAATTATCACTCACCTCAAGATGATTGACTGACTTCGCCCGTCTACAAATTTAAATAGAAACAGAGTTAACCATTAGCCTTCAAAGTATAAATAACGCAAAAATACATTTATTTGCCAAAAAAGTAGTGAGTTCACCTCTCATCATATCAGTATAGGCTGCATTGACTACAGCATAAACATGTGGGATGTCTACAAATTTATGCTTATAAGCCGTGACAGCATCATTTTCATAAATTTGCAGGTCTTTGAAGGGATTGACTGAAATCAACAGAGGCCCTGCTTTACACTGAGAAGAAAAAAAGAGGATAAACCCTTTTGGAAATGATAGTGGAACACTTCAAATGAGAAAAAAGCACAGATGAATTAATACTAACATAGATGGATTCTTTGGAGTATCTACACTGAAGGTTATGGAGAAATGATGGTTCGTTCAAAAAGTTAAGCTGCATCAGATCATCAACACCATCTAGGATATCTGGATTGGCCGGAAACAAGTCCCCCTTAAGACCTTTGGTTACCTACATTATTTGCGAAGTGAGTTTGACTATGTTCATTAGTACTATGAATGAAGGGTGATACAATGCTCAAAAACTCACTCGACCATCTGAAAGCAAAATAAGAACTTTATCTCCAGAGGTTGATTGTATCCTCCCTGACACCCAGAATCCACTTGATTGCCGACACCAAACATTTAGTTTCTGGAAAAATAGCATACATGTGAAATGATATCCATGTATCAACTAGGTAGTGAGTTCTATAATGGACAACACATGCACAGATTAACCAGAAACAATTCCGACTATCAATATTTATTGAGGATGACCTTCTTAATAAAATACTCAATCTCATCCTCATATTCAATTTCACGACACCTAGTTGATGGAACAGACTGAAGATCTGAAACACTTCGTTTCATCCACCAATCATCTCTTTTCTTCTCTCCCATCATTCCAGCATAAGGCGACTCACCAGGCTGATCAACCTTAGTCTTCTTCCTACTCCCAAAACTACCTCTTGAGCTCCTCAAAATATCATCTTTACAAACAACACCGCCAATCCCACCATTCTCATCCCCAACCTTGAAATTGACTGGCAAAGACTTTCTAAACGAGGGAAGTCTATTAGCCTTGGAAGATGGTCTAGAAGGTAATACTGGAGGTAGATCAGCGGGTTTGTCATCCCTCCTCTGCAATGACTCCAACATCTCCTCCAAAGAGCTCCGCGCAGCCATAGCTGAAAGCACACACACACAACCCTAAAGGCTAAAACACTTCCTTCCACCCTCAAAACCCCTTCTTCTCAAACCTACCAACTCAGGCAATGCCACCTCCAGACATTGCCAACACCACATCACCCAAAATCCCAAAAACCCTAATCAACACCAAATTCAAACCAAAAAAGCTCAAAACTTTCAGAAATTCAACAATACCCAAACCAAAAAAAACCAATTTAACAACCCTAATTAATCAACCACCAGAAGTGCGATTCACTGGAAGGAGAACAAAGGGATTCCTGTGAAGGCAAGCAAAGAATGGTGATTATGATTACGAAACTCGAACAAAGCGAACACGGTCGCGGTTTTTGATAAAGTTGTGGTGGACAGGATTACAACTTTTTGAATAATTAAACAACACAACAACAACTTCCTAAAAAAACTGAGAAATTTGTTTGCGAGCAGAAACCCTAATTACAATTACATTCACAACCTCGACAACCCAATTAGTTGATACCATAATAATCAGCAGATTAACCGTTTCGAGCTGCGCGTGTCGTTGTGACACGTTGCCATTGCGCCGATCACTCTCTCATCCTTAAACCTCCATTTTCAATTCAAAATCACACAACTCATTTCTTCTTCAGAAAGCTGAATAATTAATTACTAAAATTAAATATTAAAAATATTGTTTAGTTAATTAACCAGAACAAAAGTCAAACGGAGTCAACAAATAATAAAAGATTATTGCCAACTAAAATTCATGTAATTTTATACCAACTAAATTTTAACAAATGTATTTAGATGGACTCATTTGATATTTACCAGTAGCTGTCTTCCAACTTTTCAACCTTCTTTATGGAGTCATTTTTTTGTTTCTTAATAGCAGAAAGAGTTTTGGAGTCGTATGGAGGCGGCAAGGTACATGGGTTTCTCAGTGCAGGTCCCTTCTCCATAGAATCCATCATGAAAGTCTTTAGTAAACCCTGGGCTTCGCATGCCATGGATTCTGAACAATACTCAACAGCATTTGGTGGGACTGTAGGTTTGTATTTAAAGAGCTTCGCGTATTCATTCAGAAGATGGAACATGTAAGAATACACATATTCCATTTTCAGATCCTCCAAAACAAACTCGGTACCTGATCTACCAATTTTTTGAGCCTGTCAAAGTTGTAACAGTTAGATTTGTATAATGAGAAGTTAAGAAGAAAGATAAATGACAACATTATCCTTAACGTATCGATATACCTCTTTCTTGTGACTTTCCCCCCAGTTGACAGCAGTCTCGATGGATTTGCATTTGGTGGATTCCTTACAGGCCAGTAGTGATGCAGTGGCATCAAACCTCTCAAGAAAAAGTCATAATAGTGAGGGGTGATTACTAAAGTCTCAGAGTCACAGGCAAGGATATATTTCCCACTGACTGACCACGAATTGCCTTCGACATAGATTTTATATCTGCACAATCGAGTGAAGCTATGAGAGCAAATACTTGAGCTCAGCTAAGCAATGAAAACACAGCTATCGGAAAAGAACAAAAACAAGCAAAAAGCCAAAAACTAGTAACCTATGTTTGCATTCATCTGCAATATTTGCTTCCTTAAACCCATCAGCTACTTCCTTCCCCCAGTCCTGCACACACACAACTACAACTATGTTAACCAAGAACACTCTTACAGCTATTTAGTTAAATATCCATATAAACAAAACAAGAAGAAAAAATAAAAACAAGTGAAAATATGTTTACAAAAGTGCAGCAGCTATTACGATTTATACCTGTTTATAAACTCGAGCTTTCCAATCATGAGTCTCGGAAACATTACATTTCATTAGTTCCTTCCTGACTTGCCCCACGTCTGGATTTCCTATCCAATAAGCGTAAGGTTCCCTCTCACTCCATTTCATCCTCTTATTACTCTCTTCAAGATCCTTCGACAGCGCATTCCATGGCTTTATATTGATTTCCGGCCTACACAACATCAATTAACTCTCCATTCAACACAACATCAATTTTCACACACAAAATCTTAAACCAACAAATCTTCCAAAAATCAAAAAAATTACAATTGAAGAGATTAGGGTTTCGCAATACCATCCCCAAAAAGACCAATCTGGAAAAACAATGTCGAAGGTCCGATCATTAGCGCAGTAAGTAAACAACGGCGGCGGCGTAGTTTCATTATACGACTCCTTCCAAATCGCAGGCGAATCCTCGCAATCAAACAAGATATCCAAATCCGGAAGCTTACCAGGAAACCTTCTCAACAGCTGCAAAATCCCCCAAATATTCAACACAGCTCTACTCTGCCACCACCCACGATACTTGTCAATGTAAACTCTCCCATCGACGATCGTCAGCCTGAACGCCGCCGTCTCCGGCCGTCGCGCGATCAGCTCCTCCGTAATCCCCGTCGTCTTCCATGGCTTCAGATCTTCATGAATCCATCGGAAATAATCCGGGCAGGTATGGTCAGTATCCTCCGCTTGAAACGACGTCGGGTAGTTTCTCGGGCAGGTTATTGGTTGATTTTGGGCAATGGTGCAGTTGAGAGGAATTACGAGTTGTACCGGAGGGTAGTTTGGGGATTCGGCAATCTTTGGTTTGTGTTTGACTGGTCCTCTTGGTATTTCTTTATTAATAAAATTCGAAACCGATACCTGCAAAATAAATCAAAAATGAAATAAAAAATCAGATTCATCAAGATTCGTTATATAAATTATTATGAAGATACTTCGTTCAATTTGTTAATATTTCTTGTCGGGACTCCTACTTATTGATACTGTAATTTATATCGAATCATAATAAGTATATAGTTTTGTCCGCATGTCTGTCCTTTCAGCTTTTCTTTTTGAGTGCATTAGTAATTTTACATTTAAGTCTCAAATGATAGAAAATTCGAATGAAATGAATAATTATTTATGAACTTTTTTCCTTAATATTTATCTTTTCGATCATTTTCCAGGCCAAATTGAAAACAAATTAATCTAACAATTAATCATAACCATAGACTTTGTTTGGGAAGATAACTCCTAAAACAGTATAAGAAGATTCTACAAACTACTGTTTCAAAGTTTTGCCAGGACTTTGAGATAATAAGAACTTATGGACGGATAATCGGATTTGCGAAAAGTGAATAACATCTCCAATATGAAGTATACGGGAGTTAGAAGAACGTACCGACGGATCGAGGAAATGAGTCAAGACTAACACGCCGAGAAAAATGAGAAGACAACATATGACATACGCTGGTTTGGGAGTTGCAAACATCGCTCAACAGCTTTTAAGATATGTTTTGAGTAGGTGTCAAACAGAAAATGAAGACTAAGAGAAGCATTTGACAGTTCTAAGGTGATTTTACATCAAAGGAGCAAACTACGACTTAGAAAGTTGACTTAGAATTGTATAAATAAATCAGTCTGTGTCCGCACGGCAAGTTAGGACGTTTAGTGTTTATGATGCGGGCCAAAGACAACCCATTATGACAGCTCAGCGCAAGAGGAGGATGTCCAACCGATATCCTGCTCACTTATTTACTACATAATAATATTGGTATTAACAGTAGTAACCAGGGACGGAGGTATGTTGGCTGGTGGTTGGGCTATGGCCCAACCAAATTTGAGGAAATTTTTTATTATTATATATTTATGTAAATCAAATAAACTCAATTAAATAAATTAAAGAAAGGTGTCGAATTATGCCGAATATGTCGAGTCCATTCAAGAAAGGTGTGAGAGACAATGAAATGAATATAACAAATGAATATTATTATCGATTCAACATACTATATGCTGTGGTGGATTATCAGTTGATGGAGCTTCATAATAGATTTGCGGAGAGCTCAATGGAGCTACTTATTCTCAGCGCATCATTTCATCCTCGTAATGGCTTCCGAACATTTAAAGCGGAAAATGTGTGCAAACTTGCTAAAAAGTTTTATCCTTCAGACTTTTCATCATATGATGTGGCGGCTCTTGAAATGGAGTGTGGATTTTTTCTAGCAAGTATTGAGAAAGATCCAACTTTTACAAATATGGGTTTCGTGTCTGAATTATGTCGTTTGATGGTTGAATCAGGAAAATGTGATTTTTTTCCTATGATCTACAGATTGATTTGCCTTATCTTGACACTTCCGGTTTCTACTGCGACTACAGAAAGAACGTTTTCATCGATGAACATCATCAAGAACAAGCTTAGAAATAAGATGAACAACGAGTTCCTTGATGATCTTATGGTCCTTTATGTTGAAAAGACTTTTGCAGATTGTGTTAGTAATGATGATGTAATAACTGAATTTGAAATGAGCAGACCTCACAGGGTAAAATTTAGTTAGTATTTTTGTTTAAAGGTAGCATTTTGATGTATGTCCTCATGTGACTTTTTTGCCTACATGAATGGTTTTTTAATGAAATTTTTTTAGCCCTACATGAATTAAATTCATGGCTCCGTCCCTGGTAGTAACGTATGAGAATAAATGAGACAGCTGAAAGGGTAAAGTGCAGGGATACGTTAGAAATAGTGTCCTTAGCCTTATATATTGCCCGGACTGAAGCTAAGAGATAATAAGAAAGAATTTACCACATCTTGTTTCTCTGTTTTCTTTTAGTTCATTTCTTTTTTAAAAAGGCATCAGTTTAGTAAAACGTTAAATCAAATAATTAATAATTAAAATCGTTAGCAAATAGCAAGCAGTGAAGAACGTGGTGCATGTGAGACTTATGGTTTGAACTTGTGTTCTATCTAAAAGGCTTGTAACTGGTGATTGGAATAAATTGGAGCCATCACTGGGCACTAATCTCATTTATCATTAAAAAAGTTATAAAAATTAGTTATTTTATTTGCAAATCCAAATTGTGCAATTATTTTGCAACATTTTTATTTATTTATAATAATTATAGTATAGAGTTAAGTTCAAGAAAAATAATAAATTTATGTATTACGGAAGAATTTACCACGTTCGGTGACGAAAGGAGTATAAGACGGAAACGATGAAGTAAGTCTTCACAGATGTAGAATATTAGTAGACTGCATAATTTGGAAGTGTATTTGAAACATTAGATGCAAGACGCCTGAAATTGCATGGCCGGTGGTTATTCTAAAGAGCATCGAATGAATATGGAGCATGTAATTTCTTCAGGAACAATGAGTCCTATAAAAGGAAGTTTTGATGACCTGGTGCAACCCACGTGGAAGCAATTCGGTCTGCTCTGTCTAATGTTGCTACCTCAATGACTGAAAATATATTTTCATATTTTTGAAATAATATTATTTGATAGGAAAATAGAACATCATTTCAACCGTTGATTTTTAATAATTTAATAGTTCGTATATTTTGCATATTTAACTATCTATTTAAATTAAAAATTAATTTAATCTCAATCGTCAAATCAATCAAAATTAATAATTAAAATCGTCTACTTCTGTCTTACAAAAATAATTTATCCCCTTAATCCTTACTCCTATTTGATAGTATTTAATAACTAGTAAAAACTAATTTTCCATATTTTCGATAAATCTTATTTTAATTTGGTGGAATTGACGGCTGGCTTGGATTTTGTCCATCGTTATCCAACACACATTTTCATGGAAATTGCTGTCTCCTGTCTCCCTATCCCTTTACTACTAATTCAAACTCCTCTTCATCGTATTCTTTCTGGGTCTGCTCCGAACACTTCAAAGATTAAACCTTTCTGGATTCTCTACTCTACAAGGTAAGTTATGAATTAGCTCATTGATGCATTTTCTGCAATTACCCTACTTGCAATTTCAATTTCACTGCTTTATGGTGCCCTTCATCTACGTTACCTCAGCTGTATTTATGTCACTGAGTTTATTTTGAGGACACTGTTAAACTAGGGTTTAATGAGATTTTGATTTTAGTGTCTAGAGACCAATCACAGGAATGAGCAGTTGTATGTTTGTTTAGAGAATCCAATTTGGTCTTGAAACCCTAGATATCATTGGATCTGTTACCTCTTTGGTTCTTGTGGTTTGGATGTGGATGTATTATTTTTATGAAAATAGGGTTCTTTTTTGTGCATATTAGATTCTAAATTTTACACATTTAGCTTGGATATGTGTAAATGATTTTTTTTGAATGTTGTCAGTTTGACTGGTTCTTGTATACAGACATATAATATAGAGTTGAATTTCTAAAGATTTTATATGCAATTAGTTGTTCATTGAATTGCTGTTTAAGCTCTTACATTGCTTCATATTCATCTATTTCAGGGATGGGAAGCCGACTAGGTCATCAGGATAGCATACCTCCAGAGATAGCGGCAAATTTCAGGGAGCTATTCCCTGAGCACGAGCATTTAGAGGAGTTTCTTCAGGACCAGGTAAGGCGACATTTAGTGTGCACCATTATTCTTACTCGATATCTTTCTTTACACTGCTTTTGTCATCCATAATGTAAAAAGCAGCATTTGATTTCACATGCTGGCGTGACCCTTTAACATGTGTTTTGTGAACAATGTCGTAGGAGACGGTTTACCAGTCCTTGCAAGTGACAGTGAAACACAACAAAGATCTCGTCCCTAATAGTCATCACAGTAGCGGTCGGAACCAATCAGTGGATGCCAGTTCTATTTCACGCACGGATAGTATGGATTCTGATGTTGACATGGCATTAACTTTGTCAATGTTGGAGTTGGATGCACAAATCGAACAACATAACGCATCCATGACTGGACCGTCTCAATCTGCTGCAGGTATTTAAAAATTCTCTACAATCTGCACTTAGTGATACCTTCCTTTGAAAATGCATTGGCATTTGTCCATATAGTTGACCTATCGTCTTAATGTGTAGGTTTATGTAAACTAGATAAGTCGTAAATCATAATAGTACTCGACTCATAGCACTAATTCGTGGGATCATGTCATTTAGTGACACTTCTAAAAGATAGATTGGTTAAACACTTCTCAACTGGATTGGAGTGCACTAGCTCGATATCACATAATATTGAAGTGCTAAATTTAGGTTTTCCAGATCCAGTAAAAATAGTATGAATGGCTTTAGAAATAGGGGGATGCAGAATCTTGTGTAAATATGATGCGACATGAAGTGGTGGTCAATCATGCCTAGTCAGATTTCGCAACCAGTCGTATCTCTTATAGAGATTGATTAGGATTGCGAGATTGTTAAAGTGCTGACTATGTGGGTTCTCTTGCATTACTACAGGAAACAGAGGGCCTAGAAGCACTGAAACTACCGTAAGGGTGTGTCTGTTTGCCTTAGAATCAGTACCCACTCGTGTTTCATGAGTATTTATTTGAGTTTGACCCTTGGACCTATCGTTTAATGCAGGCTGTTGAATTTGATGACATTGATCCAGATAATATGACTTATGAGGTAAATGTAACTTTGCGAGGTTCTTGTCTTTGACAAAAGAGTTACGTGGTCTAAAATCTAAATATACTTTCAAAAATGAAACAAACTGGTTTCGGTGAGACCAATATGCCACATTGATGTCTTCTATGTTTCATAGTTATGTAAGCAGTACGGATGAGAATGTAGTATGATATTGTGATACACATTCCTTGACCTGACGTAAATGTTTCCTTGAATTGTCCTATGGGATATACTAATCTTTATAGTACTGATTCTCAGATCCTTGACATACAATTAATATCAACATTTGAAATTTATTAATTTTTAAATATTCTATGCGTGTGTCACAGACTTTGAATCTTAAACCTTCTGTTATCTCGTAACCATGCACAACATGTCAAATTTTGTATGTTTTCCTTTTTCAGGAACTGCAATCATTAGGGGATGCTATTGGCGTTGAGAGTAGAGGATTACCCAAAAATGTTCTTTCAAGGTTACAATCACGAAAGTTCAAAGGCAAATCCAGTTGGTTCTCATCCAAGACTAAGTCTCAACCCCAAGAGTGAGATCCACATGCAACTTTGATTATCATACAACACTGTTTAGAAGGATATAGGGCAACCTGTTGATTATTTAATATACAGGGCTATGCTACATATTGTACAACTGTCTTTAAAAGAAGTGTTTTTTTGTATTCGTCGTGATGAAAATGAGCCAGATCAAGGAAGCTTCAATGACAAATATGTTTCACTGTGTATTTGCAGGTGTGTGATATGTTCAGAGGAATACACTAATGGAGATTTGTTGACTGTATTACAGTGTAAACATCGTTACCACAAAGAATGCATTGGAAAATGGTTTAGTAGCCACAAGGTATCCACTCTAGAATTTTTGATTTCAGTCATTAATACCTCTGAACTGTGATTTCGTGGCGGGTAGTTGGAATTTCTGTAGCTATAGTTCTGTATAATAATCTACTTGGCAATCTTTTCTGTGCAAACATCTTTGAATTGGCAGCGAAATAGTTTTCAACAATCTGACTTGTTTTCTTTCATGTTGCTGTGTTTTTGCCAGACATGCCCCATCTGCAATACTGAAATATCCTGACTCCGCTGTACTCCGCAATGCTAGGCTTTGAAAATGCACATGTGATTCAATAGTCATACGCCCTCTGCTCTCTATTCTTGATGTGTTATATGTATAGCACTCACTTATCATGTAACTTGCCAAATACTACAAGCTTAGCTTTTGTAAAACGTGTGCATTTCAAATATTTGTAGTTTGGGGCTTCAAGTTTAGTCAAATTGTTGTAATAGTTTCTAATTTGACAAGTTTTGCAAGAATAAATTTCCAAACTGCTCACTTTCACAATAAACAAAATCTGTATGAAGCGTAAAAACAATCTTTGGAAAAGTTTGTAAAGTAATTTAAGGAGAAAAACTTGGGAACAGGTGCCTAATAGTGAGTGAGAGTAGTTTTTGATGCGAATGGCTGCTCCAAGGATCACAATGCTTGATGTTTTTAACTTTGGAACCAAGTTAAAAAACACTTAAAATGCTTGATGCTTGATGTATTGGTTTACCTAGTTTTTGCTGCTTCAGCTTCAAGGTGCAGACAAGCTTGCTCAAAAGTTTCGAGCTCCTGTTGGAGCGATGCCTGTTTTGCTACCTTCTGCTTGTGCACATGAGATGCAACCTTTTCTTGATATCTTGGTTCATTCATCATCTTTGTCAACTGGTCATATTGCCTGTGCAGCATTAAAATACCAGATGAGAAAACTGATTTGTGGATTTGTTTATTTAATATAAGGATCCCGTTCAATTACGACCCCCATTAAAGGGTGCGATCCCTACGACTTGATCCAACGGTCCTAATCTTACACTTTATTAGTTTTGTCTTTTAGTGCACGTTTTTTTGTCTTTTAGCGGGTGCAAAAATGCAGACTCGAATGTGCATATAGTTGAGTAAAAAATGCAGATGGTTGAAAATGCAATATGCACGTTTGCAGGGTCGCAAAGGAACCGAACCCTTTAATATAAAGCTTGGGCAGTTAGCAAATTAACACACTTTTGAGTTTGCTTTTGTTTTTTCTTGAGGTTTTTGAGTTCAGCTGCCGCAGATATAGATACTTGAAGCTTGAGGAACACAGACACGCTCTCGTTCACAACTGCTATTGCTTGACAATTTGATTAGAAAGCTTTTTCTTCTGACCCAAAGGAGTTTCAGGATCAATAAAATCCTCAGCATTCTCCTCCTCAGTATCATGCTTCTTAGTCTTCTTTTCACTCTTTTTCTAAGAGTTTGCAGCTTGCTCCGCCTAGAAACAATTCCCATGCACACAAATACATTCCTCAACTTCCTTTGTATTATTAAGCAAACCGCCAAGTATGTTCTGAAAAAAGACATGTTCTGTGAAGTGCATTGGACCATTCAAATTTAGTGGCTCATAATAAGTAGGGACACACCTGAAGCTTTTTCTGTAAGGCCTTTTGCTTCAACTCCTCTTTTGCTTTTTTCTACAGAAAATACTCAGGAAACAGAATAAGCAAACTAAGCTCGATTGAGCGGCTTCAATTTATAATTGGGTAAATGAGAATATTTTTATTGCAGAGACGTCCTCTGAGTTTGTAAATATTCTTTGAAGCTCATTTATTGATTATATAGTTGTGTAAAATGAATAGTTGCTGAAGTCTGTATAGAACAAACCAGTTTACAGGCAAGGATTTTCAGCATTAATGTTCTGAACAACAAACTGCTACCATTACAAGTGAAAACTAGAGGGCCTGCGTGCCATAATGCGTGGTTGTGAAAATGATGTGTTTATGCATCAAAACCAGCCCCCGTCCAGCCTGGTCCCGGAGGGCCTCTGCTCTTTGGCACTGCTCCTATTCCCTTACCCCTACCTTGTATCACGTTCTTCTTTTTCCCTCTTCCTTCACCATCACTTGGTTTCTGTTGATCGTTGTCGTTCCCACTCGTCTGGTTTGAAGTATTTTCTGACGGTTTTGTTGCTTGCGCAGGAGGTGTCGTGGGATTCACATTACCATTTGCTGGATGCACTACTGATGCTTGGTCCTGAAAGAGGCAGTAACCAGCTCATTTTACATCTTCATAATTAAAAATGCAGTAAATATTGTGTCGGTAGAGGAGGAGATACAAAGAGACGCATTTTTAAGGTTGGTGGAGAAGAAATTTACTTGAGGGAGAGCTGAAGATGTTCTGTGTGGGTTCAGCGCTTCTAATCTTCTTTTCAATTCTTCAAGTCTTGAAAGCTGAGACTGGCTACTTTCTTGAACCTATAAAAAACATAAGCTTATACTTATTACACATTAAAGCAATGATTATGCAACAGTCTAACTTGCCAGAATAATAAGTGGCACAAGAGAGAAAAATGATAATATCTTTATTTTGATACCAAATTGTTCAAGTCATCGCATAATTTCTGCTTTAGGGCTTCTTCATCTTTCACTGCCTGAGATGCTGCCTCCCATACCTGGATGTGGTCAACATACAATGCATGTAATTTACGTCTGCTGAAAGATAAGTTTCTTCTGAAATTTATAACTTTAACTGAAAACAAGCTATATATCTAGTGACAGCAATATAAAGCACAACCAAAGGTGCATCACTTGTGAACTCAAAGTATGAGCTTGTATGCAAGAAATAGATTTCATCAAGCATATCTCGAAAAGAAATGCCCGAATATATCAGTACACACGATTCAGTAAAATGAACGGAATTAGGACATGGGCGTGACACATAGAAGGAAGAACAAACCTTACGTGCTTCTTCCTCTTTTTGCTTCGCTAAATGAATTTTCTCAGTTGATGCTTCGATTTTCTTCCGTAACATTTCAAGTGCTGCACATGTTGGAATCATGAGCATAAATGAGCAACCACGCCATGACAACCCACAAACAATAACAAAACCTAACTGCAATACGGAAACACAAACCTGCTTTCTTCGGCCCCGCAGTGAGTTTCATTTCCATACTGAGATGGGCAAGCTCCCGCTCGACATCTCGAATTTTTGTATAATTTTCTTCAATGTACCTGTAAAATATGCAATAAGTTGGGCAAAAAGAGACAACACAGTACACAACAAAAGTAAAGAAAAACAAGGATATCAGTAATATTCATACTTCCCAAGAAAATTATTATTTAGAAAAAATAAATAGAACAAGCTTTGAGAAACTCTCATCACCAAATTTTATGGTAACTCGTAAATGATGAAAACTAAACCAAATATTAATAGAAATACTGCTGTGACAATAAGACATCCGTTCGTTTCTACGAAAATTAAAGAAAATAGAAAACTATCAGTTACTAGTCCATTAACAAATGCTGCCAAAACTTGAGAATGTGATCATATTACTGATGGCATAACTGAAGTGCAGAGTTAGCAGCCAATGTTTTAACAGGAAGAAATGACACATAGAATTGACCAAGCTAACAAAAACAAACTTACTTCCTCAACTGGAGCTGTTCTTCCTCAATAACCTGATGAGAGAAATCAAACCAGTTTCACACATTATACCGGCAGCCTATTCAAAACCATCAACTGAAACATAAAAAAACGAAACAGAGTGTACTAACCTTTTCGGTATATGCAATGACAGGAGATTCATGAGGTAGACCATCAGGACCAATCACGGGGAGAAGGGAAGGATTCGCCGACATTTCCTTACTTCCGTCTCACCAATTACGCCGCTATTTAGTAACACAATAACACAATAAAATGAGACACAAATTCACATATACCAAACACTAAAGGCTCGCATTATCTATCACATCAGGAACAACGCAGATAATCACTAAAGGCTCAAACTAAAACTACTTCAAAACATTATAAACAAACACTCTAGTCGATGTAATTACTTAACATTCTAAATAGACTTCAAAAATGGGATCTTCAACAGCATTGGAATTATTCAAAAATCTAGGGCTCCAAAATAAACAGCAAGGAAAAAGAGGGGATAATGAATTTACTACCAAATTCAAGCGCCGCGGCGGATCTGTCTGCAATGAAGAATTATGAAATTCGAATCTGCGTTAATGTGGATTTGGTGCTGCCTTCATCTCCGATTGACAATTCCGATCAGATCAGTTGCTCTGCTATTCACATACAGCGACGAAGATTGAACCTATGAAAAATGCATTATTATTTTTATTTTATTTTAATTTTATTTTAATTTTTTTATTTCTATGAAAAATGCATTTTTTTTAAAAGGATTATTGAAATTCACTCATATCCCATGACTCGAACCCGAAACCTATGAAAAATGCATTAGAAAGTTTATTAAATGTGTTTAAAAGGAGTTTATTCATTTGGTTAATTTTAATTAATCATTTTTATTTATTTCTTTTTTCTTTTTTCGTACTACTATGTTTGTCCCTCCATCCTACTTTATTTATTAATTAAATCGAACGATTGAATTTATACTCCGTCCATCCTACTATGTTTGTCCACTTTAATTAATTTATGCTTCACAAATAATCAAAAAGATGAACAAACTTTGTGTGACGGAGGGAGTAATAAATATGAAAACATTATTTAAAGGCCAGAATGCAATTTAGAAGAAAAAAACAAACATAAAATAACTTGGAAGAGGTTTATAGTTTCTAGGGTTTTATGATTTGAATCATTTTAGTCGATGCTCAGACATTTGTCGCTGTCATAATTCATGCCTGATTTCAGATTTCCGATTTCGGATTACGGAAGCAAGTAGCCAATCTCGACTTTGAGCCACTCCCGGCGCACTGCAATTTCTTATGATTCATCTAGGTAAAATACTTTGGTTGTCATTTTATTTGGTATTCGCAATACTTTGGTCCATTTTCGATTGCTGTGAAGTGGAAACGGAAATGACTGTGATCGCGCTTGTCTGGCCGAAAAGCTAGAATTTTTTCTATATTTTTGGTTGTCAAACCGAATATGATCGAGTTAATTGGGATAGCTGCTAGCGACGGTTTTAAATGTGATGGATGGCAGTGGCAGTGAACCTTGACTCATGTTTGCATATGATAAAAATGCAGGTTGGGCATTCACGACTTACGGAATGAGATGAAGCCACACAAAAAATTCTTTTCTTCTCTGAAGCAGGTGATTTTCTTCTTTGCATATTCTGATGAATAAACGTCCCTTTCATTATATTCGCTTTTGTTCGACTGCTTGTGCTTTGATCAGGTGGAGAAGAGATTGAAAGTAGAAAATGGTGAAGTAAGTTCAGCTCCCAAGCAATATAACTCTACATCAACAGATTCTGAAGTCTCGCCATTGTACCTTGACTTCGTTCCAACAAACAACTCATGTGAATCCGAAACTCCTTCACTAGTCCTCCCGAATTCTTCACCAACACCATTTCAAAATGTGTCTGAACAATTACAGCTAATGGAGTCCGAGAGTGATGAAATTGAAAAAATGATAGAGCTTCTCGGCTTATCAGGAGTAGAAGATGAACAAGCTTCCTGTGACTCATGCAACTGCGAAAACAGTTTTTACGAAAAGATTGTAGGCATAAAAGGACCAAAGTGTGAGAAGGAAGTTCAGAGGTTGAACAGTTGGATAAAATTCTTCTATAAAGTCGACAAGTCAGAGAAACGAAAAGAACCATTCAAGCTGGCTCATTTGCTTCTAGGGAAAGCATCATTACTTTCTGTAGACCATGACCCAGAGTTCGAGTTTCCTTCTACTTTAGACGAGTTTCTTAAGAATGATCCCCCATTATGACCTTAAACACTCAATATTTTGTTACTTCCACATTGCTTATTTCAAACTGAATGCGGTGAAAGTATATGTAGCGGTCTAACAGTCAGTCAATCGAATTGTGCTGAATTATTTTTAAAGAATTTTATTATCTAATAAAAGTGGAAATTTGGGAGCCACACTTTTGAATTTGACTGCAAAAATCTCACTCTCATCTTCTCCTAACTTCTTCGATGTCGCTTCTCCTCTGCCCGTTTCCGCACTGCGTCTATTCCTTCCTGCCCAAGCTGCCCGTTCGACGATGCTCCGCTTCATCATCTTCTAAAACTGTCTACGCGGCCATGGAGAAAAAGACGACGAAGAACGGCGCGGCGGCGGTTGTGTGGTTCAAACATGATCTACGTATAGACGACCATCCTGGACTTGAAGCTGCATCTGATTTTGAAACTGTTGTTCCGCTTTACGTTTTTGATCGGAGGATTCTCTCCAGTAAGATCGGATTCATTCATCGCATTTCTCTTTGTATTTATTTTAATATTTATTTATTAATGCTTGTTGTGGTTTTTGTGTAGGATTTTCCGGTGAAGTGCTTGAAGTTTTGGTTTCTGCTGTTGAAGATTTAAGAATGGAACTTGTGGAGCGGGGCTCTAACTTGATGATTAGGTTTGGCGAGACCGAGAGAATTATAAGCAAAATTGTAACTGAGGTTTGGAATGGATGTGTTTTGTTTAATATTTAGAGCATATGATCATGTTTTCTTGGATTTATCACTTTTGCTGAAATATATGGGATCAAAATAGGTAAAAGGTTGCAATGTGATAGTTGAAGAGGAGGTGGAGTATGAGATGTTGAAGTTGATTGACAGAGTCAGGCATGGCTTAGATAGTTGTGAGGGTAGTCCTGATATGATATTCTGGAGGGCTTCTTTGTATGATCTTAAGGTGATCTGTTTGTATGTTTTGCAAATTAGGACTACTCATAAGCCCTGGAAGATTATTTGACAGTTTGTTTGCGATGTGTAAATTAGAGCATTGAGGATTTGCCTGCATCATACTACGACTTTAAGAAACTCCGTGTTCCTATCTCCTTACCGTCAGTCACTCTGACTCTACCCAAAACACCTGCAGAACTGGATTGGGGTGAGCTATCTACTGAGAATTTTTTTCCATCAAAATTTCAAATATTTTACCCTTTTTGAGAAAATTTGTGCAACTGAGATGATTTCAGGAACTGACAATCAGGTCCTCTGCCGAGCATTGATGATGTACTGATGTTTCTAAATTTATCTCAATTGGAACAAAAAGAAATGTGGAATCCATTTTACAATTTTGTTGATCTACGGCTGCGCCGACAATCAAAGGAGCAAAGTTTGCCACTTTCAAAGTTAATTAAAGAATCAAGGTTGCATTTTGATGAGAGAAATCAAAACAGATTTCCAAGAAAGTCCCAGGCTTCTGCTTTTGTCACTCGAGGAGGAAGTGTGGTTAGTGGGGGAACTATATCAGTATTAAATGCATTAGCCGGATACTTGAGATATTTGGAAGGCACTGGACAAGATGATTGGCAAGAGTATGTGTTGATCCATCACTTCGTAATCTTTAATTATTGGCATTTTTCTTATTGAATGGCTTTCAATTTTTTGACTGAATTCTCTTCCAGTTCAATTTGCTAGCCTTTCTTTTATGGTAAAAGAAAAGGAAATTGAAGTTAGATAAATAGTTGTATGTTGTGTATTGTTACTGATTAACTGCAGACTCCAGTTTAAAATTAGCAATCCACAACATAGAAATATGAATATGCATAATTCTGTCATTTGGTAATACTTCATTGATTTTTAAGTTGACCATATACAAAGCAACAGTCAATAGTTTCAGTTGTGGCATTCAAATATTTTAAAAGTGCTGCAATTCATTTGCTACCACTATGGCATATTAATGCTACTGACCAGTAAAATTCCAATAACTGCAGCCATCCTGTTTGTAATCAGGAAAGTATTTTTCATTTATCAGGTTACATGAGAAAGTGCGCTATGCAGAGACTCGAACAGGTGCTTCATTTGGATCCCTTTTTGGTCCGTCACTTTCTTTAGGAATAGTTTCAAAAAGGAGAGTGTATGATGAGGTCATAAAGTATGAGAAAGATAGAAATGGTGGTTTCTTATCTCCATTTGGTTATTCGGCATATACAGTTGCTGCGGCTATTGAAACAGTGAGCTCCATGGAGGTCAGTGACTTTACCTGCCTCCAAATGAGATGGTATATGTACTTCGTGGATGAGGCTATCAACTGTTAATAATTATCAGAATTTTTCTTGTTATTCTTATGCTCTTGGTTTTTACATCATTTTTTCGAATTACATTAGTGATTCACTTGCTTATTTTTACATTACAACATTCACTTAATAGTTGTTTTTCTGACAGTGGTTCTGGTTGACGGCTTTGACTGCTCAAAGAGAAAATGTAGGGACACATTCTATCAGGGTTTGGAGATGGAAAGGCCATTTAATACAGGTGTGCCCCTCACTATTCAATTTGTGTATATGGCAATTTCTGGTGCATGGGATAAGAATGCAATTCTCAGCTTAGAGTAGGAAATCTTGAAAGACTCAATATGCTAATTACCTGTTGGCTTTGTATTCCTGATGACTGATTCTAAATGCTGCGTGTATGGTATTTATTTGTGCCTTTCATTCAACCCCATTGGTTTGTGGAGCTTGTACCAACAACATTGTAGATATTGTTTTCTGTCCTCGTATGTGCAGAGCCTATCTTACGCTTCCTTTAAATTTATTTGCTAGTACAAAGTCGTAGGCCATGAAGGCCCTTCAGTGCTTTTAGTACATGGATTTGGTGCATCTCTTGAGCACTACCGTGATAATATGGATGGGTTAGCTAAAGCTTGCAATCGTGTTTGGGCTATCACGCTAATAGGATTTGGCAAATCAGAGAAGCCAAATATTGAATATACAGAATTATTATGGGCTGAAATGATAAAAGATTTCATTGATAAGGTTGTGGAGGAACCAGTTCACCTTATTGGCAATTCTCTTGGTGGTATGCACTTTTTCGACACTTTAAACCAGATGACTGACAAATCATATAATTCTATTGCTGAGTAGTTACGTGATTGCTTTTCTATTTTTAGGATATATTTCTGCTATTGTAGCTGGTCTATGGCCCACTTTGGTCAAGTCTGTAGCTCTCATAAATAGTGTTGGTGTCATCATTCCCGAATACACCAGTGTCACCTTCCTGAAGGTGAGCAACTTGACAGTTCCCGTTCTATATTGCCGCTATCCTCTACATGTGGTCTTGTCACTGTCGCTGTCACTGGTTCCATAGAAATGTATCTGCTACCAATAAAATGGCTTGTGAATGATAATCTGGGCATGCTATATAAGTGTACCAGCAGTTTCCATTTTAAAAATACATAATTATCCAGAGAAGTGGTGTGCCCAACTGTAGTTTTTACTTCAAAACATCATTGTGCAGTGTATATTCTGTTAGATTATATATTTGACTGTCAATTGGATGCACCCGTGGTGGATTACAGTGATCCCTTTAAACTCTTGTTTTCAGGATAGACGAATGTCAGGACCTGCATGGTTTGCTGCTCAACTTCTGCTGCCTTTCTTGAGACTGACTCTGAAGAGCATAGTAACCGATTGCTACCCTGTTGTAAGAGTTACTGTAACTAATTATAACTTCCTTACTGGTTTTACGTGTTAATCATGTAAGTGGTTGTGCATAGCAAGAGAAAGAGCTGATGAGAGGCTTATTACTTAAATGACTCGAGCGGTATGCTCCTTACATTTTCGTATTTTATTGAAATTGCAACCCTTAAACTATTAAAAATTGCATCTCTCTTCCTGGCACAGTCCCATGATCCTGGAGTGATATATGTCTTGGAAAACATCTTCAGCATCAACCTGTCTATCCCTCTAATGTATATAGTTTGAAGGACTTGGTGAAAATGTCCTAATTATACAGGTTAATATTTTCCTCTTCATTTATGTTTTTGTTAATAGTTTTTTGTCCCTGGCGTTTTTCTTTTTCTCGTATCTCATGAATGCAGATTTATTCCAATCCTGTCAGGGTATGAAAGATCCAATTCGTGACTCAAAAACTATGGTGGCGATGCTTGAAAAGCACTGTCCCTCTTTTTCAATCAGAGAACTGATGCAGGTAAATTATATAAGTTAGTGTATATTATTTGATAAGGCTTTAACAAGCTTGTACTCTGATTATCTTAGGCCATTGTCCTCACGATGAGAAGCCAGATGAAGTAAACATGATCATAAGCCAATGGATATCGTCTTTTGAAGCAAGACAAACATAGAGTCGGAGAAGAAGCTTTCACAGATTCTAGTATTATACCGATGGAATACTTGGAAATACGCATTCATATGGACTAGGTGGCACTGCATTTTGCCAAACATTCTTTTTTACAAATCTTGAGACTTCTCTGCAATCAGCAAACAACTGACATGGAATTGGTACGTCTTTATTATTTCATTGGAAAGACTTGTCATCTGAACCAGTTTATTGTGGATTCCATTTTGTTAATCACTTTCGTTGCGTCACCTTTCTGTACACTAATTCAATTTGTATTCTGAAATATCAGGAGCTGAATTTGAGAAAGTAAAGACGTAGACTTCTTGAAAACTACCGATTCCAGTTGGAAAGGGGAAGAAACGCTGGAGAATTTGTTATCTGAATAACCTCAATCAGTATAAATGTTATTATTTATGAGTATCAAACGTATATGTAAACGTACAAGACATGTGTGTTTATTCTACGAAATTGCAGATGAATGCGCCATTGAATAAAGCTAGAAATTGCGTCTTTAAATGTATGGATAGCTTAAGTTGTCATCAAAAAGTCTCTTCAGCATTCAGCATCATATTTCAACAACCCTGAGCGAGTCAAGCATTATACATAAACCTGAGTCGGGCATTATATAATAACCCCTTTTATTTTTGTATAATTTTGAAAGACATGATAAAAAAAAGTCTTTAGTTCTCAACCAATATATTACAATAGCTCGATAAAATACTGCTTTGTCTGCTGCTTCAGGAAAAGACTATATGCTGTCTCAGCTGTTTCAGGAAAACACCCGACTTACTCAGCTTCTATAGCATGTAGTAGAAAGTTAATTTGATCCATCATCCTTCGTCCTTCCTACTAGTTTCTTAGGGTGTGCTCTTTGCAACCCTGATACGAGAAAGCACGTGTCGCATTAGAATAGCTTAGCTCTCCAAGCTCTTCCTTTGACATTCCAAGCAGATTTGCAACATAATCAAGGACCTGGGATGATATAATATGATGTTAATAACTTATTGTGTATGGGAGAAATGAGTTGCAAATAACACGAAAATGGAGAGAAGGAAATGAGCGGAGACAGTGTGGATATTGGCTGGATGATTTAGCATCTCTTTTGCTTCAGGGATAGAATCGTCTTCATCAATAAGAAACAGAGAATTGGGTTCTGATTTCGGTAGTGCATCTGGGGCATCTGACTCCAGTAGAATTCTTTCTGAAGGAACCTGAAAATGAACAGCTCGCCAGTAAGCAAGACATGTACGCTGTTAATGAATCTTAACATCAAAAACTATCAATTGACCGGAACTTACAGTTTTCAACATCTTTTTAGCCTTTTGTTCCTTCATGAACATGAGGTAACCAGAGAAGGAAAAATATGCTCCAAGTTTTGCGAATTCCGGAACCATCTCAGCAGAACCCAAATAAGAATGAAGAATTATTCCAGCTGGGAAAGGCCCTGTGTCTCTGAAGAATTTAAAACCGTGTTCAAAATTTCTTTCAGAAAAACAAAATGCACATCACTTGAAAGTTGTTGATGCTCTAACAAACCCTTTAGAAAACAATTCTGAAAATAGTCAGCGGGTCTCTTCATCTTACTTCTGTTAAAATAACACTTTTTTAAGTTCCGTGTAACTCAACTATTATGACTGATCATTCAATCCCAGGTAATAAAAACATATGATTTCACTAACACGTGTAAAAGCATGAAGTCTGAAAAATATATCAATTTAAAAAAGTCGATATGCGAGGACCGAGGTGGATTTGAACGAAATATATGTATGTGTAAGATGCGCATGTTCCACTTCTTTAAATAATGGACCAAATACAAAGTAGATGTTATCATACTTCAGTATTGGAAGGAGATCGCCGAAAGCACGGACACAGTGTATGGAAGCAGGTCTTTCTAACTCTTTTGCGAGTTCAAGTTGACATCTGAAAGCTTCAACCTGTAAGAGAAACACCAAACTATGAGATCCATCATGTGCCATACGATTTCATAACCAAGTGTGTTTGACTCATAATTGATATAGATGTGTTTTGTTCAATAGCATTCCATTAAAGTCCAAACAAATTCAACTATATGTAAGTGACGCCTCATTTCTTTTACTCATCCTGATCAATGACAAATATAAGTAAGACCAAGATGGTCTGCATATATGACCTGGTCCGAAAAATCAATCGTTCTTCCATGTGTACCTTTGTCCAAGCCTATCTGTTTTCGATAACAAAAGCATTAGATGTGATTATGTACACTGTAAATATACCTCTGGTAAACCCTTCAGCAAATATAGTAGACCGAGAAAGTAAATAACTTGTGCAACTAGGAAAGACCAGCAGACCTCTCCAACTGCAGCCGAGGGTGTGCTGTTAAGGTATTGCTTCAAGATGGGGAACCATTCAGGACTCCTCTCCCCAACATACCTGCACATTGAAACACATATATACAACTAAAAAAACCAAAAATAGAGCTTGATGGATTGATAGGATGAAGTATAGAAAATAAGTATACCATGGATGAAGACCAAAGCAAGGAATAACAGAGGGATAAGTCTCACCCATCTGTTTCACTGCACCCCAGTCTTTCTACATATCATGCGAAATCAAGTCAATCATACGAAAAAAGACGTATCTTTGCTAAGAATAATGATTGGGTTGATATCTATTTACTGACCTCGGACACTCCATTAACAGCAAATCGTACAACTCCGGAATCAATGGCTGTTTCTATAATCCTAGGAACCTTACTGAAAATTCTAGGATCCTGAAGATGGCAATGAGCATCAAAAAGCTTCATCTTTCCATCCATTCGAGCTTCAACGTTTCACTCGTTCAAAAATTCACTGATAACAATCGAGCATGTTTGATACTAATACTAAACAGAACTTAATTTACTCAAACAAAAATCAAGATACAAACAAAATCACAAATTTCACATCAAAGCATACTAACACATGTAAAGATTATGTGTAGGATTCCATTCTATGAGAATTTGAACCCTGATGCAAACCCTAATCGCCTCATTCACAACAAATTCATTGAGTAATGATAAATAAAAAACACCTTTGACTGATGGCAATACGTAGTCAATGCTTTACTTTGGAGGATGAAATGATGCTCGGAGTAACATCGGCGGTTTCCGGAGGGCGGTGGTATGTGAGAAATTCACGGCGACGCAAAAAAACTAAGTTTTTATTTTGTCCGAATAAAATTAATCAATAAGATTTAATTTACTAAATAAAGTTTCACATTACAGTAAAAAGATTCAGATACTTTGCTGGAGAGTAAATATCAAGGAAGAAGGATAAGTTTTTGTAAGACGGGAGACATTGACGCACAATATTAACTGTTCATTATAAATAAATCAATGAACGAAATTTAATTTATAATTAATTATCAAATCTAACTGTCCGTAATTTTTACAAATCAAACCACCTAATTTTATATAAAATCAACTTAATCACAACCGTCAGATTTATCAAATCAACAATCCTCCTATCACACAAATATATATTGTCTCCTTAAATCATTTGCCTATTGCTGAAACAACCATTTGCGGGTTGCGGCAACCCAAAATTATGTAGCTTTAATAAGTACAGTAGGACTCAAATCTCGTATAGCGTACAACCAAATACTACTATAATTTCGACAAATTATTATACATCTTTCATTTCCCTATAACCGAACATATATCTCACATTGAATTTAACGAAAATGGTACAATCGTTGGTATTATAAAGTCTATGAAGAGTTTAGCCAGTGCAAGGCAATCTGGTATTCGACTTGAACTGAATTCTTCATGTCCAGAAAAACTGTGCTGTCAGCAACACCTTCATTCAAGCTGTCAGGTTTTTGTATTTAAGAAACTCTTCTTTCCTGCTGAAACTGAAAACCAGAATAGTCAGAAAGAAGCTCAGCAAAACCTGTTGACAAACAACATTCGACTCCACATGGGGACATGCTAGATGCTGGTGAGTTATTATGTTTGGTATATTCAGAGCATAAAACAAATGATTGCCCGGATCAGATTTCTGAAGTGCTAATTAGCTTGTCCCCAATGAAAATATCCTTGCTGAAACTATCATTGCTTCTCTTAGAATGCAACGGAGAAAGAGGGTTGAAAGAATTAGGGCGTACACAGCCTGGGCTGCTCAGGCTTTGGTTTTAGAAATCCTGAAGAAACTTCCTCTTCAATCCTGACGAATCAGCAAGTAATCAGAACATATTGCAACATCCATCAAACATGAAATTACTAAGGTGAAAACTTCAACCATAACTTGTCAGAAAAATTATATACCAGGGAGAGGGTCCTCATATGTGCAAGACTGGGCTTTTGAGGGACTACATTTGCTATTACGTCCATTTAGCCTGAGAACAAGCAAAGCACACTTTAGACAAGAACTGTGTATTGAATTGAACAAAATCCAGCACTAGAGGGAAATAAAAATCTACAGCCCTCCTGGGCTACTAAAACACCATTTTAGATAATAGTTCTATACTTCTATCTATGATCAAAATTCTGGTCAACAATTAACAAAACAAAATTGTTATACTCCCTCATGAAGTAATACCATACTGAATCAACAATAAAGTCTAGTGAGGCATGCATTCAGCGCAAGGGAATACATGATTTAGAATTTTAGGTTATAAGTGAGCCCTGCCAATGCTAATTTATATTTGGTTTCGGCAAACTGAATACATTTCAATAATGCACAGTATGGATCAAAGACCCATTGTTGCGGACTTCTCCAGGACTTCCAAACAGTGTTCAACATGAGGCAAAGCTACCAAACATATGTTAATTCCAACAGATCAGTATGGTCCAAACTGTATGATATGTTGTGATTAAGTAGTAAAATGTTCCAAAATCCAATCTACATAGAGACATCTATACAATCCTATAACTTAAGCTCGCACCATTATTGACCATAATCTCACCTCACCATATAGTCACCAGCATATTCAAACTGCAAGGAAGCAAATTTTCAAGACACTTAAAGAAGAAATTCTCTGTTTAACAACAATTCAAAGACTGTTTAAAATCAATCAAAAACATGTAAGGGCATTACAGGCAGCAAAAAAACAAGTAACAATTTAAAGCTGCAAAGCGGATCCCAACATTTCTTTTGCACTATAAAAATCGAGGCCGAAGTATCATTCAACAATCGACATTCGCCTTAGTACAAGTGCCAACAACATAAACCAATCAAACAACCAAACATATGAAATCAAATCAATCTCCACAACTCCAAATAGGTCAAAATTAACAAAAAAACATGTAGGGGCATTACAGGCAGCAGAAACACTATACGATAAGCTAAAGCTGCAAAGCGGATCCCCATAATTGATTTCGCAACACATTGATTTCAAATCAGGCCAACGCGACATTGAAACAAGCTCACGAGTCCTCAGTACTGTTGCAATTGCAATACAATCAGATTCATTAATGAATAATCACAAACGCTAAATCTGAACAATAACTCATCAAACCATGAACAAAGGTAGGAGCTTTACGAAGATGTGAGATGTTCCGGCGGCGACCGATTGCCGATTTAAAGACGTTTTGGGCTTTAGGGCGTCGCAGCTGATTCGTTCCGTGGCTGTAAGACGTATCAAACGGCCGCAGTATAAAAATATATTTCAGTTGAGTCCTCCAACTTTTCTAAATTACAAAACAACCCATCTTCTTCGTCTCGTCTCACCGAAACTCCCAAAACCCTAGCGACTCTCACCGTTTGAATCTTCTGCAAAAAATCTGACAGCAAATTCGATCTTCACCACGGTAGGCAGATTCTTCAAAGAATGATTACTGCGAGGTGGCGGAGTCGATTTCTGAGGCGCGATTTTGTAACTAAACGGTATTCATCGCTGTCTTCAATTTTCGTGGACGATGTGACTAGTAAATTGAAGTCAACATGTGCAGCAGGAAAACTAGATGAAGCGGTTTTGGTGTTCAACAATGCGTTTGAGTCTAACAACATGCCTTCTGCTTGGATGTGTAATCATCTGATAGATGTTTTAGGAAAGAGTAAGAGGTATGAATCTGCTTTTTTGGTAAAGAAGAGGATGGATTTGGCTGGAGTTTTGCCTAGTTCGAGGACACTCGATGTTATGGTTGAATTTTATGTAAATGTGGATAGGGCTGATTCGGGTTTAGGTGTTGCTGGTTTGATGTTGAAGTTTGGTTTTGGGATGAAGATGTATGTTGTGAATATTTTGATGAAGAGTTTGTTGCGGAAAGGCGAGGTTAGTAAGGCTTTAGAGTTGTTTCGGTTGGCTGGTGGGTATGGTTTGCCAGTTGATGTTGTGGGTTATAATACAGTGATTGATGGGCTTTGTAAGGCGAAGAGGATGGAGGAGGCACGAGGTTTGTTTAGTGAGATGGAAGCGAGTGATTGCTTGCCGAATTTGGTTACATACTCGACGTTGATAGATGGTTTTTGTAAGAAAGGTGAGGTTGAGGAAGCAATGTTGTTGTTGAATAAGATGAATGAAATTGGGCCGAAACCGGATTTATATCCTTATTCTAGTATTATAACTTGTTTGTGTAGATTGCAAAATACTGACAAGGCAAAGATGGTTTTAGAGGAAATGTTGGCGAAGGGTATGACTCCGAATGCTGTTGTTTATAATTCTATAATTCATAGTCTTGGCAAGGCTGGACAGTGGAAAGAAACGACTGACATGTTTAATGATATGCTGGAACGTGGTATACAGGGTGACTCGATTTTGTACTCAAGCTTGATTGATGGGCTTTGTAAAAATGGAAGAGTGAAAAGTGCGCTGGATATGTTCAGTTTGATGGTTGAAAAGGGAAGAAAACCTACCATTTCAACTTATAACATTCTTATTGATGGGTTATGCTGTGAAGGTATGATGCAGGATGCTTTGAAATTGTTAGATAGAATGCGAGAAAGCGGGATGAAGCCGGATGTTGTGATGTGCAATGCAGTGATGAAATGTCTTTGCGCCAATCGCGAGGTTGGAGGCGCATTGCAGCTTTTTACTTTAATGTCTAATGATTTGGAGGGGGTCGAAGCAGATACGAAGACATTTAGCATACTCATCCAAGGACTTTGCAAGGAAGGCCGTCTTAAAGAGGCTGTTGAGGTCCATAATAAGATGCTCGCAAGTGGGAACGCCGCTGACCTGGTGAGTTATAACCAGCTGATTGATGGGTTTTTCAAGGTTGGAAACATCAATAAAGTTTTGAAGCTTTGGAAGCAAATGGTAGATTCAGGCGTTGTCCCAGATCACATAACATACAGTACCATGATAGATGGATTTTGTAAAGCTAAAATGATTAACGTCGGAAAGGGTCTGATTTCCAAAATGAGAATAAGTAGACACATTCCCAACTTGTTTGATTTCAACACAATGATGGCAGCATTGTGTCGTGTGAATGATCTAGAGCAAGCAAAGGCGTTATTCAACCATATGAAGGATATTAACTGTGAACCAGACGTTGTTTCTTTCAATATCCTCATGAATGCACTTCTTAAAGTGGGTGATTTTGAATATACTAGAGAATTATTAGCGGAAATGAGCCAAAAAGGTCTAGCCCCTGATTCAACGACCTTCACAGGACTGATTCATAGGTTTTCAAAGGTTGGGTTGTTGGACGAAGCTAAGGGTTATTTGGATAACATGACTGCTGCAGGGTTCGAACCAAACTCTTTTGTATATGACACATTACTCGAAGGCTTCTGTTTAAAAGGGGAGATCAAAGAAGCATTAAAATTATTGCAGCAAATGTCTGACAAAGGCTTATCTCTCAACTCCAAGCTGATGGCCATGGTCGTCGAATGTCTTTGCGACAATTCAGATTGCAAAAATGTATTAGATGAGTTACCAGACTTCTCCCATAAAACACGTAAAGGAAGAAGCGTCTCGTGCGGCCAGCTGCTATCTAAATTACGATCGTTCAATAGGGAACTGGGATTAACTGCATCTTGATGGTCATTTTGGCATTTCTTGAATGGCTGTCAATCTTGAAAAAGTAAACTACAGCTATTGAAACGGTGAGCTCTCGATCACACCAGTATCACCTTCCTGAAGGTGAAAAACTTAATAGCTGTCCTCTACTTGTGATCTTGTCACTAGTTTCATAGAAATCTATCTGCTACCTATAAAATGGGCTGTGAATGATAACCAGGGCATGTTATATAAGTGTACCAGCAGTTTCCATTTAAAAAATGTAGAATTATCCAGAGAAGTGGTGTGCCCAGTTGTAGTTTATGCTTTAAAACATCATTGTGCAGTGTATCTATATCTTGTTAGGATTATATATTTGACTGTCAATTGGATGCACCCGTGGTGGAGAATTACAGTCAGCCCTTTAAACTCTTGTTTTCAGGATAGAGAATGTCAGGACCTGCATGGTTTGCTGCTCAACTTCTGCTGCCTTTCTTGAGACTGACTCTGAAGAGCATAGTAACCGATTGCTACCCTGTTGTAAGAGTTACTGTAACTAATTATAACTTCCCTTATACTGGTTTCTACGTGTTAATCATGTAAGTGGTTGTGTGTAGTGTGCAGCAAAGAGAAAGAGCTGATGAGAGGCTTATTACTTAAATGACTCGAGCGGTATGCTCCTTACCATTTTCCGTATTTTATTGAAACTTGCAACCCTTAATACTATTAAAAATTGCCTCTCTGTCTTCTGTGGCACAGTCCCATGATCCTGGAGTGATATATGTCTTGGAAAACATCTTCAGCATCAACCTGTCTATCCCTCTAATGTATATTCTTGAAGGACTTGGTGAAAATGTCCTAATTATACAGGTTAATATTTTCCTCTTCATTTAACTTATGTTTTTGTTAATAGTTTTTTGTCCCTGGCGTTTTTCTTTTTCTCGTATCTCATGAATGCAGATTTATTCCAATCCTGCAGGGTATGAAAGATCCGATTCGTGACTCAAAAACTATGGTGGTGATGCTTCAAAAATACTGTCCCTCTTTTTAAATCAGAGAACTGGATGCAGGTAATGATTTAATTGTGTAGCTATCATACAGTATTGGTAAGTTTTTGACACATATATTCTCTGGTTATTTTAGGCCATTGTCCCCATGATGAGAAGCCAGATGAAGTAAATTGATCATTAGCCAATGGCTATTGTCTTTTGAAGCAAGACAAACATAGAGTCGGAGAAGAAGCTTTCACAGATTCTAGTTGAACACTGATGGAATACTTGGAATTATTGAATCTTACACACCTTGTTGCCGGAGCCAAATTGGTTAGCTCAGTTGGTAAGAGCCGGAGTCAAATGGGTCACCATTGGAGTCAACCCGGGTTCGATTCCTGATGGGGGCAGAACTCTGGGGGCAGAACAGGAGTTCTGCGGAGTAGGGTAGAGGGAAATAATTTAATTGGCTTGAGAATGGAGTTGCCGATTAATGGCGAGTCAAAACGACAGTGTTTTTGTCATAGACATATAGTTAAATAGTTTTTTTGTGAGAAGGTAAGAAACGGTTCCAAAACACATTTCTCCGGATACCATTTTCATCATCAGAATTCTCTCGGCAACCTGTAAACCATGGAACGCAAATACGACGTCGTAATCCTCGGCGCCTCCGGATTCACCGGGAAGTACGTCCTCCGTGAAGCACTCAACAAGCTACACTCCACCAAAACCCTAGCAATAGCCGGCCGCAGTATCCCCAAGCTCACCGAAGCCTTAATCTGGTCAACCCATCCAAACCCACCTCCCCAAATCCCGATCCTCACCGCCGACATAACTGATCGTGACTCCTTACTCACCCTCTGTGCCCAAACCAGGCTTGTTCTCAACTGTGTCGGTCCATTCCGCCTCTACGGCGAGCCGGTCGTGAAGGCATGTGTTGAATCAGGATGTGATTATTTAGATATATGTGGAGAGCCGGAGTTTATGGAGAGGATGGAGGTTTTGTATGATGAGGAGGCGGTGGAGAAAGGGTCGTTGGTGGTTTCTGCTTGTGGGTTTGACTCGGTTCCGGCTGAGTTAGGGTTTATGTTTAATGCGAGACAGTGGAGTGGTGATGAGGTGTTGAATAAGGTTGAGGCTTATGTGAGTTTAGAGTCGGAGAAGAGGCTTGTGGGGAACTTTGGGACGTTTGAGTCTGCTGTGCTTGGAGTGGCGAATGCGGATAAGTTGCAGGAGCTCAGAAGGTCTCGCCCTAGGCCGACTAGACTTGTGGTATATTTGCTTGACCTGGTGTTAATTATTGGCAAGTTACTATTTTTCCTTGATATGTCGGTTTGTCGTAAGTGCTTAGCGTGCCTTGGTTTCTCCCGATGTGGTTTATTTTCTGTATGTGAATGAAATGCATTTAGAACTTGTTTGAAGGATTTTTCGCCCAATGCTTATTGTTGTACTATTTAACATGGACTTGTTTCATATGACCTTGAAATATGAGACATCATGGAAGTTGAAGGATGTGGTTTTATGATACAATTTGTATCGTGTAACTTTCTAATTCTTTATGCTTTGCAGATTCCAGGCCCGAGACCTTCAAAAGGGCCAGTGATTGAACACCAGAAGAAGCTTGGCCTTTGGGCAGTGAAGCTTCCATCAGCAGATGCCACTGTGGTCAGAAGGACACTTGTAAAGCTAGTAGAAAATCCCGATGGTCTAGCGGGTACCTGTGAGACGGATGATTATGCGGAAAAGAGAAAGGAGTTTTGGTCAACAATAAAGCCTGCTTATTTTGGAGTCAAAATGGGAAACAAGAGTTTGTTAGGCATCCTTAGGGTCATTGCGATTGGGATTTCTATTGGAATCTTTGGAAGTTTTTCTCTGGGGAGGCAGCTTCTGTTGAAATTTCCATCCATCTTTAGTTTTGGAATGTTTCGTAAAGAAGGGCCTACTGAGGATGAGGTGAACAGCGCCTCATTTAAAATGTGGTTCATCGGACATGGTTTTAGTAGCAGCAATGCAGCTTCGCAGCCAGATGCTAAACCGGATTTGGAAATAATAACAAGAGTCATGGGCCCTGAAGTGGGTTATCTTACTACACCGATAATCCTTATCCAATGTGCTGCTGTTCTTCTTAGTCAACGCGGACAGCTTCCTAACGGAGGGGTCCTTACCCCAGGAATTGTATTTGGACCTACTGATCTTCAGCAGCGACTCCAAGAGAATGGAATGTCTTTCGACTTCATATCTAAGTCTAATCTCGCCAAACGCACCTAGTTCAAGGAGGCATTCGATGGAGTGTGGATGGCAACGTGACTGACTTTGTTAGTACCTCCATAATCCATTTAAATTACTAGAATGTTGTTCCTTTCAGCATACATCTAAATCATCATAAGACTTTTCTTGTTTGAATAAGTTTAGTGATGTATTCAGGCCTTGCAGCCTTTATAATGTAAATGCTTACTCCTTCAACCATCTTTTGGCATTCAAATGTTGAATTTCAATAGGCGTTGGGCATCCAAAATGTTTAGGGAAAAGGTTTAGATTTTAGTTTTATCATACATAGTACATACCCTTCATGACTTTGAATTACAATCATATTAAACATACTCTTACACAGTTGTATTCATGAATCTCTAATTAACTTAAATGAGAGAAACAACAAGTGAAAAAGAAAATACAAAGCAGCAAGTAATATTTGTTGTCTTATCTGATTTGACCTCAGACTCAAATGTAGGCATATTTGTTTCCTACACATCAAAAGCAGCATTGTAAGTCAAGTTGGGGCTGGGCCAAAAAACTTATTCAGATGGTACCCTTTTGCACTTCACTTCTTCAACAACAAGGCACTGCATTGTGCCATTATCTTGGAAGCCCTGGTAATCGAATCTGTCATATAGAAATTTTCCACTGCCGTCCCAAATGGAGAGGAACTCATCTTCTCGTTAGACTGGGGCCTTAAGGAAACAGTGGAAAATGCAGAAGGTTCCCTTTCGTCAACATGTAGCAAATTTGGAGCAACAGTTTTAATTCGTGAACGTATACCCTCTAAGCTGTCATAAGGCAGAGTGATCCCAGCCACTTCAGACAACGCCCTTAGTATCTTCCAGTCATCTCTAGCATCTCCCACTGTTGGCACAGCTGGAACTGTCACCTGGGGGCAACCCTCTGTATTTTCATATGTTCCTTCCTTTTCGCTAAATGCAGATGCCGGTAAAATGACGTTTGCACGATACACACTTTTGTCTCCGTGATGTCCTTGATATACAACAAAAGCATCTTTAGGAACTCTATCTAGATCGACATCATCAGCACCCATTAGGTAAACCAACTTTGCAGACTCAATACTTTTAGCTGACTCTGGTACAAGGCCCAAATCAAGTGCAGCTGCTTGTGCAGCATTTAGAAGCAACAAATTTAGACCATTCCAGTCAGGCCGTACAGCATTGGAGATTTCAGCAATTTTCTCCACTGTGGAAAAGATTGCATCCTTGTCTTGTCGCTCAAATAAGCCAGCACCAATAATGATGGCAGGATTCTTGGCACTTTTGAGGGTAGATGAGAAGGGATGCCTGCCTTCAGCGATTTCAGCAAGAGTTTGTGGGCCAGTACCAAGATGTTGATGATCATAATTTATATCCGTAGGAGGGCCAATATACCCAACCTTGGCTTGAGTTGCTTTGACTGTTTTTCGGATTCTGGCATTTATCATTGCAGCTTCAACCCTTGGCTAAAATAAATAGAAAAAGAAAGATAAGCAAGGTCAATGATATCAAAACTTCAAATAAGGGGCTAATCAAAGACAGGTACAAAGCATAAACAGCTACAATTTTATTTGCTTGTCTATCGCACACACACACGCAAATGAAAAATATGTGTAGAAGAAACTGCAGAGACTATATATACAAAATAATATAACCAAATAGAAGATATCAAGATATACCTGAGTACCAACTAAAAGGAAAACATCTGCTTTCTCAAGACCGCCAATACTGCTATTCAATAAATATCCACTACGGAGATCAGGGCATGGCTGGCTTTCAGTCCCTTCACACCACACATTGTTTGACCCAAGTCTGTTTAATACATCTTTCAACGCAATCATAGATTCTGCATCAGAGAGTCGACCAGCAACCCCAACAATATCCTGGGGAGCAACTTGATGGGCAACATCAGCAACCACAGCCAAGGCGTCACGCCAGCTCACAGCCTTAAAGCGCCCATCAGGTCCACGAATCATGGGGTCATTAAGACGCTGTCTCTTCAGCCCATCATAGCAGAAGCGTGTCTTGTCTGATATCCACTCTTCATTTATGTCCTGCACAGGTCACCATAAAAGTCTGAAACTTATAATTTGGGAAACGGCTTAAAATCTAAAAAGATGGTATTGATGAGCGGTATCCAAATACACAGTTAGGAATGTTGTTGTTGGCTATGAGAGGTTAACTGCGATATCTAGTTCTTTGACTGACATACTGATAATAAACTACACAAACCAGAAATAATAAGAAAGTTGATATAAAGTTTACCTCATTCAATCGTGGGATGATGCGCATAACCTCTGGACCCCTACTATCGATTCGAATGTTTGAACCCACAGCATCAGTAACATCTATAGTCTCTGTTCCCTTCAGTTCCCAGTTTCTGGCTTTAAAAGCAAAAGGCTTTGAAGTTAAAGCCCCCACAGGACAGATATCAATCACGTTCCCAGAAAGTTCGCTTGTCATGAGCTTTTCAACATAGGTCCCGATCTCCTCCCCACTCCCGCGACCTAGCATACCAAGGTCTTGAACCCCAGCAACCTCAGTAGCAAATCTAACACATCTGCAAAATGGGAACATTACTTAGATATCTATCGATGTGAATATATCGATCACAACTGCAACTCATAATGTCAAAATTATTAAAAAAAACTCAATCTCGACAACTTGAATGGTAAGGCAAACAGCAGCATTGATACCGTACCAACCACATCCTCTATCTACTTTCCTGTGTAAATCATAATTATGTTAAAAATTAACATTACCTTGGATTACTATACTAACTTCATCACTAATCCATCCATTGTATTAGAGACCATATATAGGACATTTTTAAGTAGTCACCACGTTTCAGCACTTATTATTCATTAAAACAATTCACTGATCAAGATGTACAATTTGACATTGTAAATGGAAGAGAAAAAGAAAAAGTGTCAAGAGGACAGACCTAGTACATTGGATGCAACGTGTCATCACAGTCTTAACCAAAGGACCAAGATTCTTATCAACCACTGATCTCTTCACTTCAGTAAAACGCCCTCGGTCAGACCCAAAAGCCATAGATTGATCCTGAAGATCACACTCTCCACCCTGGTCACAAATAGGGCAATCCAACGGATGATTCATTAGCAAAAACTCCATCACACCTTCTCTCGCCTTTTTCGCCAACGGAGTGTCAGTCTTAATCTTCATTCCTACAACACAACAACATTACTTAACATCCTACCAAATCAAAATTAAAAAACAAACAAAAGAGCCTACCAGGAAGGCAGGCATGGCGCACGAAGCAACAGGCTTTGGCGATTTCTCAACTTCAACAAGACACATTCTACAATTTCCAGCAATAGAAAGTCTACTATGATAACAAAACCTAGGAATATCAACACCAGCAATTTCACAAGCTTGTAAAACAGTCATCCCTTTAGGAACCTTAACAGGATATCCATCAACAAAAACCTCAATCGCATCTTCCGGATTTGGAAAATGAACCCTAGCGTCACCGATTGGAGTCCGAGGAGGGAGATCCGGAGTTGGTGGTTCCACGGCGGCTGCTGCTTCGGGTTTGTGGAGCTCTGGTGTGGAGACGATTGTTCGGAAGTTAGGGTTTTGAATTGATGCGAGGATTCTTGATGATGAGGATTTGGAGATTGACCTGATGGTCCGTGAGGCTACTAGTGCTCCGAACCGCATCGTGTGTCGATCGAGATCTCTCACTTCAATGTGCGACCTTCTCTTGTTTGGAGCTTCGGCGATTGGAGGCGTTCGACCCGGTCAATTATCGGATGCGGGTCGGGTCAGTCCAGACTGAAAGTGTGTGTGTGACACACGCGCATAACGGAGCGTTAATTACCATCGTTCTAAAGGAGCTTAGAAATGTGACACGTGTCAATGTATAAGATTTGCTCCTGAAGAGAATTTAAGAGGACACAACAAGCTCAATAAAACTCGAACGTACGTATGTAATTAGAATTTCCATGTCGGCACACGTTGCTTGTAAAAATCGATAACACCACAAAAATTCTTCAAACATCAGAAATCATTTTGGCGTGATTCGAAGAGAGGTAGCCAGCAAACGTATCTTTAGTTTTCATCGTCATCGTGTTGTCTTATGTTCTGTTGCGGTGGACCCACTCCACTTCGAGTACATTTTTCTTCAATTCAACCTCCGATTTCTTCTTCTTCCGCTAAAAAGTTAGGGTTTTTAGTTTAGTCTATTACGATTTGAAATGGGTTTGTGGGATTCGCTTCTAAACTGGCTCCGAAGGTAACATCTTTGCGATTCAATTTTATGACTTTCTTGTTTTATTGAAAAGTTGATGTTTTGGGGAGTTCAAGTTTTTATCTTTACTTGCTTTAGTTCAGTTGGTTATGTGTAAAATTATGTTCTTTTGCTCCAAGATGTGTCCTTTAAGATTGCCAGAGATGTTTGATGTGTTTTTTAGAGTACTGGTTGGTTAGCGAACATTTTTATAGAACTTTGCTAATGATATGTTTTTATGAAATTGGTATTGTTTCTAAATAATTGACTATCTGAACTCGGGTGTGGCGTGTCGTATATGGTGTTCGGTTTTAATGGAGGTATGTATATATTGCAGTTTCATGACTATGTGAGTTTTGATTGTATCAGCTTGTTCTTTAAACAAGAAATGGAGCTATCTCTTATAGGACTTCAGTATGCTGGAAAGACATCGCTTGTCAATGCCATTGCTGTAAGTAGTTGACGTTTTTGTTGAACACTTTCGTTTATACTGACTGAACTGTCTCTTGACTGTGTGCGGTTTTGTTTCTCTATTTCCAGACTGGAGCCTACAGTGAAGACATGATTCCTACAGTATGTAGCAATCTCTGGCGGTATTTCTTTTGCATTTTTTGGTTGTTCACACACACGATCATATAAATATATAATAGGTTAAGCAATACTCGATAATATCTTACTTAGCTAAAGAAGTTGAAGAGCATCGTTTACTTTTGCAAGTAAACTTTGATTTTACTATTGGTATGTAAACTTTTATCGAGTTTTGTAGTCCATGCGAGCTAGAATCAACATTTATTCATTTGGAAAATGTCTAGTAGGGAGTTTTTGTATGCTTCATTGTTCTAAATTTAAAAATCTCATGACATTGAAACACTAATGCTGTTGAAAATAGCGAAAAGCATTTGGCCCCCATGATCCAGTAGAAATGCGAACACTAATAACTAAATGCGATATAACTTAAATGTACTTTCAGGTCGGATTCAACATGCGAAAAGTTACTAAGGGAAATGTAACCATAAAAATGTGGGATCTTGGAGGGCAGCGAAGATTTCGTACCATGTGGGAGAGATATTGTAGAGGCGTGTCTGCTATAGTGTAATACTTCTCGACTCCCTTGTCTTACATATCTATTTTTGGGGCCCTAGTGGGGCATATATTTTTGTATTTGACGAAAGTACAACAAAATAAAGAGTAAAGACTACTGGACGTTTTTCGGAAGTGATGATGAGAGTCTTATATATGATATGATGATAAAGATATCAATAAAAAATTTAGTCTTATATAGTTTGGAGCGTATTTGACACTTAACCTAAATCATGGGAGCCAAACATAATGTTTGCATTATACTTATATGCTGCAGATATGTTGTTGACGCTGCCGATAGAGACAGTGTCACCATTGCTAAAAGTGAGCTACACGACCTCTTGTCAAAACCATCATTATCTGGAATTCCGCTGCTTGTGCTTGGTAATAAAATTGACAAGTCAGAAGCTTTATCGAAACAAGCCCTGCTCGATCAACTGTGAGTACTGGAAAACCCACATTCTCAGTGATATTTTCAAATGAACTGATGTGTTTTTCTATTTTCACTTTCATCAAATTAATATGTAAAATCTGAACCTATCGACAATCTGTCCTGTTTCAGAGATCTAGAGTCAATCAAAGATAGAGAGGTCTGCTGCTACATGATTTCCTGCAAAGACTCAATTAATATCGATACTGTGATTGATTGGCTTATCGACCACTCAAAAAAGGCAGAGTAACTTGTAATGTAAAGCGATAATCCTGGCAAGAGCAAACAACCAAATGTGAGTATCATATTGAGCTTTCTGAATGCCTCCGGAGTCCTGGAAATAAAATTAAAACTCCTTTACCGAATGCACGCAATGGTTATACATATTCACAAAGTTACTCAAAGCATGTTTTCCCGCTGTATACTTAACATTTGTTTGTCAATAAATGTGTTCTTGTCATATTTGAGTTACAGATTTGATATTATTTGCATCCTCTGATGTTTTCATTCAACATTTCAAAATTTCCTGTCATGTGTTCTATGAAATTGGTCACTGCTTTATAAGACTAATTCATAGTATTTAGGTAGAGCTGTTGTGGCACAATTCTGTGACTGAGCTCACTGAGGCTTGCATGCACTCCACGTACACAAAAACACAACAACCCAAGTCCCAAAGTTTGTTAAAGTTGTTGATACTAGAAAACATATCTATTTTGAGATGAACTTATGTTGAAAGTAGGAGAAGAAGGATTGAGAAAGAGCAGAAAAATCAAATGGGTGTTACTGGAAAAGGGTTGATTGGTCCACTTCTAGCAGTGAACTCAGTTGGGTTTTTGATAGTATTGTTCCTATCAAGTTGGTCACTTGGTAAATACATTGATGGCCAGCAACACCATCACCGTGAGTCCTTTTTTGAGTTTTAACTTGCTTTTTTTACAATCTGTAAATGCATGTTTTGATTACTGATGATATTGTTGACATATATATGTTTGCATATTTTAGATTTAGGAGGCAACAGATCTACAGTTTATCTACTCATGTTTGCAATCCTAGGAGCTGTGTTGGGTGTTTTATCCGTGTTGTCAGGTTACCTTCATCTTCGCCTTTGGAGGCTACAAAGTTTGGCTGTTGCAGTCTCTTTGGCATTCCTATCGTTTGGCGTCATGGCTCTTGCTTCAGGGTATTGCTACCTTCATAATATCCTATGTAAACTTGGATCCTGCTGTTAATAATTTACAATGCTCGATGATATCCCTTCGATTTGATTTTAAATGCGTTCTACATATTTTAGTAATGTACTGTCTGCTTACTATTGTGAATTAGGCTAGCATGTAAGGAGATGATTCTTGGAGGGCACAGAGGAAAGCGTTTGGTATGATAAAACATTTTTTGTTGATACTGCCTAATGTGATATGCGTCATTCACTGTAGGAATAATTTATGTTGCAGTTTTTCTAATCCTGACCATCGTATATTGTTGTCTTTGACACACAGCAAACTCTGGAAGCTTTTATAATTATATCGTAGTCAGCCAGCTTCTGTACCTGATTCTAATTAGTATTGGAGCATTCAACAAAAGATACATGCCAGTCTAAAGCCTCGGGTTATATGAGCAGCCCTGCAAGTAAAAACATTTGCAGGCTATATGGCTAGCGCAGCAATGAAAAGCCTCTCGCTTGAAGAAACCAAGTTGAATGACATCGATGAATTATACCCGTATAAACTTAGTAATATGCAGAGTTCTCCGTGACAATACCAACCAACAATGGTACAAGAACATGACATCGAAGAATTATACCCGTATATGCCTTTAGATTTGCTTTAATACAGTGGTTGTTCAACTTGAAGTACTAGTTAAAAGAAAGGAATGGAGATGCATTTTTGAAGATGGTGGCATGTGGTCCAAGTACAATAATGCCACAATACACTATTTATTAGTGCAATTCAAGATGGATCAGCAGTCACTTTCTTTAAAGTCATACTTGCCTATAAGTTCCATTTACCTTGTTTTGTACTCATTTTACAAATGGTTGTAATGTGAGCACACACCCTCTAATTGAGGGATTTCACATCTCACACAATGTCAAGTCAACTTGGTTGTTAATGCCCCATAAAATTCCCTACATTCACTCATCTAAGTTACAACTTACAATGTCACATTCACCCTTTTGCACATCTACGTTTCACATTCCAATCAAAAAGTATTTATGTGTCACTGATTGATGAATTAGCAAATGTCATTCGATTGATGAATTAATAGATGTCATGATGAATTAGCAGATGAAACTCGATTGATGAATTAGCAAATGAAATTCAATTGATGAATTAGCAAATGAAATTCAATTGATGAATTAGCAGATATATGTTTACGAATGTAATTTAAGGGTATGAATGTATTTCTTATAATCACAATCAAATTTTATTAACTTCAATTATTGATATTAAGTCTCTTAAAATAGTATAAATAGAGATGGGATTCTTAGCAGTTTCGGAGTCTGATTCTGATGCTGTCATTAGCATTTTCATAAACTCTGACAAAAGCAAAGTTCCTATCTTTGCGTGCCCTCATTCAAAAAGGAGTAACCTTTACACATCAAAATCGAAAATGCTCACCAGTACGAGCAAACCCTAAACCCCCTTTTTACAAATCTCACTCAATCCTCATCTGGGTCTCCTCCATTTCAATCAATGAAGAAGACCCAGAACAAGAATCAGTTACATCGCCTCCAATGTGCTGTTCAGACCTACGATTGGGGCTTGCCTGCTTCTGTCTCTCGTGTTGCTTCTTTACATGCTCTCAATTCTGGGTTGTCGGTGGTTGATCGGCAGAAACCCTATGCTGAGTTGTGGATGGGAACACATGACTCCGGACCTTCGTTTTTGAAAAAGGCTAAAAATGGTGTGGATTTCACTTGTTTGAAATCTTGGATTTTGCAGAATCCTAATGTGCTTGGTGTTAGGGTTTTGGAGAATTGGGGATGTGATCTTCCATTCCTTTTTAAGGTTTGATTTTCAAATCTCATCTCAGTTGAAACTTGTTTACAGTTTTCTCAGATTTCCATTGTTCGTAGTTAACTTTAACTTACTGCTTGAGATTTGATGACTTTTTATATGATTAAATATTTTAAGGCTTTTGGCATTTTGTGTTAAACTGCGGATTTATTTTGTTAATGGAAGTCTTGGAGATGAATTGATTGTTAGCATTTTCTGCTTTGTTATCTTTGATTTGCGTTATAAAAGATTTCCACTGACGGGAAGTGTCGGTGGAGATTCAAGTTGGGCTGCTAGTCGTATTTAAATGGGTTTAGTTAAGGTGTTATAATAGTCTTTTGTGTTGTTGTTGCTATAGGTTTTGTCGGTTGGAAAGGCACTGTCGATACAAGCTCATCCAGACAAAGAACTGGCAAGACTGTTGCATAAGACACGTCCAGATGTGTATAAAGATGCAAATCACAAGCCTGAGATGGCTCTGGCAATTATTGAGTTTGAAGCTCTTTGTGGATTCATCAGCCTTGAGGTATATGGAATTTTAAATTAAATAGGCCTCATTAGTTTATATCCCTTTAAGAAGAATACCTAACACGGGTCCCAAATTCTTATCTTTTGCAAGCTGTATCTAAATAGGTTGTTATGTTCGTGTTTTTTATTTGCTTTGGAGGATCTGCTGTTTTTCAATGCTGATTGCCGTTGTGATTATTACCTTTCTGGAATAAGATTCACCAACTTTACGAATTAAATAATTTTTCTAGGAGCTGAAGGACACGGTGTCTAGTGTCCCTGAGGTTGGAGAGCTTATTGGCAGCGCCAACGTGCAACGGGTTTTGCAATTTGATGTAAAAGATGAAGCAGAAAAATTTAAGCCTTTGTTGAAGGAAGTATTCACCAAACTTATGTCAACTGACAAGGATGTAGTTGCAGAGTTTGTTTCTGAAGTTAAAAATCGACTGCAGTCAGACAACCAGGTACATTAAAAATTATTTGATAACCTTTTATTTCTTGGGATCAAAATTCATGCATGGAACCCTCTTTGACTCGGTTAGTTTTCATCTAACTGAGCATGTTTCATCTATAATTTAATTTCTGATTTATAGCCTGGCGAACTCAAATCTACAAAACTAAATAGTTTACAAAATTTAGCCTCAAAATCGTTGGAGTGCAGCCGCCATAAGATTTAAATATATATCAGCTCTGATATCCATTGACATATAGAACTAATCCCATCGGAAACACTATAATTTCTCTTTAGAATTCAAAGTGGTGTGCTCGCAAAACTAATGGGGTGTGCTTCTTACTTGATACAGCTCCAATTTTGGTATTAAATTAATTTTTCATTCGGATAAGTTATCTCATGTCAAATGTACCTTAGGCGAGGCAATTGACAGACAAAGAAATGTTGGTGTTGCGGTTGGAGAAGCAATTTCCTGGAGATGTAGGTGTAATTTCAGCTTTCTTCCTCAATTATGTGAAGCTGAAACCAGGAGAAGCCTTATATATTGGTGCAAATGAGCCTCATGCATACCTAAGCGGTGAATGTGTCGAGTGCATGGCCACTTCTGACAACGTTGTGCGTGCAGGCCTCACGCCTAAGCCATTGGATGTTCAGACTCTTTGTTCAATGCTTACATACAAACAGGTACGAAACAATCTGAAATCTTTTTCACTTTCAAGTTGCAAGAAGGCACCTTAATATTATATTTTAGAACCTTGAAATGGTACCTGAATGCCGATCTTTGTGAGTTCATGTAGTCTGATATGCTATTTTCTTTTTTCCAGGGATTTCCTGAAATCTTAAAAGGAAATATCATAAATCCATATACTAAAAGATACACCCCACCTTTCCATGAATTTGAAGTTGATCACTGTGTTCTTCCACAAGGTGCATCAACTACATTTTCATCCATTCCAGGCCCATCTATTTTCCTGGCAATGGCCGGAGAGGGAACTATCCATACTCAGTCATCAGAAGAAAATATCACTGAAGGTGACGTTTTCTTCGCCCCAGCTGACTGCGAGATTATACTGACTGCAAAATCAGAGTTACAAATATACAGAGCTGGAGTTAACAGAAAGTTCTTTTAGTATTCTGAGTGCAGTTCCCTTGAGACCCAGGGGACTGCATCCAACGGTGATAAATGCACATATCAACTAATGTGAGATGCTGACACGTGGAAGCAGTAAATGCATATGCACATATGCACGTGCAAAGGGACAGGTGGCTATTTCATAACTATTAGATTGAAAAAATGGATGGTAGGATGTGGGGTCTCAGGTTCTCGAATTTTAAGATGGGTTTCAAATGAACCCTTCTCTAGTATTCTTGCATACTGTAAATAGAAAACCCTTACAGTGTTTTCATATTTTTATTAAAAAATTGCGAAAATGTTGTTCAACTGTTGATAATCGTTAATCTCAATCATTTTTGATAAACAATAATTTTAATCTCGACCGTTAGATCGACGTTCAATTTATTGTGATTTTTGATAAGGAAAAAAAGCAGCGGGAAGGAGTGGCTTACATTTGTTGGCCTCTCACTAAATTCCATATCCATACATCAATGGCTTCCTCCTCCTGCAGCTGCTTTTCTCCTACTCTCCGAATACTCACCGCCTCCTCGCCGGTGAACCGCACCACCATCTCCACCCGTACTGCTGATCGAAGTAGATACCTTACAGTAGTTGCCAGTACATCATCAGGCAACAACAAAGAAACAGATACCAAAAAAGATAGAACTCCTTCATTCAATCCTTTCGGTTTTGTCACTGATAATCCTTCAAGCCGGAGCGCCATTCAGCTTCCTGAAGTCCCTGCAGAAGATGGCAATGTCGGCCAAGTGCTATACGTGAGTTTTGAACACCTTTAAACGTTTATATGAATTTATCTATCTTTCTCAAGGTTGTTTTTTAACTACAGAGGACTGAAGATAAAGGAAAGGAGTTTGGTAGGTATGTTGAATCTGGCAAGTTTATATGGTTTGTCAGGCAGACAGGTTCGGAAAACATTGTTGTTATAAGTTTGGTTTGATTATACTTAGTTTTATGTACATTGTTTAGTTTCATTTGTATTTTATAAACTGCAGGAACACCGGAGAGTCGTAGAGGAACTGTTGTTTTCCTGCACGGAGCGCCTGCGCAGTCTTACAGCTATCGTGTAGTTATGTCTCAGGTCAGGTTTCCTTCATTGAATGAACATGTTAAGGTTTATGCAATTACAGAACCAAACTTTCTATGATTTGTTGTTTATTTAGATGTCAGATTTAGGATTCCACTGCATTGCACCTGACTGGATAGGATTCGGGTTCAGTGAAAAGCCTCAACCAGGGTATGGTTTCGACTATACAGGTATTTTCTAAACATCATTTCTGCAGCAAGTCGACAGACACTTCATGTGTTTGATGGTATATTTGTTTCAGAAAAGGAGTTCCATGAAGAATTTGACAGACTACTCGGTGTGCTGGGGGTTACAACTCCTTTCAAGTTGGTAGTTCAGGTTGGATCAATTACGAACAGATACAAATACTTGTTACTATGAATATTTCCGGTTTCTGAAATATTTTGTACATTTGTGTGCTGTTTCGATATGAAGGGATTTCTTGTAGGCTCGTACGGGCTGACATGGGCTCTGAAAAACCAAAGCAGGATATCAAGTATTGCCATAATGAACACTCCATTGACAACTTCATCCCCCGTCCCCGGGCTATTCCAGCAGCTCAGGTTAAGTTCCTGCACTGATATTCTTGTGTTTGAAATTTTTGTGGTGTGCATTGTGTTTCTCATTTTGTGAATTTCAGGATTCCTCTTTTCGGGGAATTTACATGCCAAAATGCAGTAATGGCTGAGAGGTTCATTGAAGCAGGTAGCGCGTACGTATCTATGTCGTTTAAATGCTGCTGAGGTTGCATTTTCAGTATTCTCAGATGATTTATATCTTACTTTCAAATATGCAAGGAATTATAAGTTCTGATCAATATTTACTCGATATAGTCTTTTTGTACCAGTTTCAGAATATTTTTCAGAGTTTCCTTTTTTGGGCAGCCAGCCGGCCTCTAAAACCTGTGTTACTTTTTGCAGCTATGTTCTGAAGTTAGAGAAAGCTGATGTATATCGATTACCTTACTTAAAGAGCAGCGGACCCGGATTTGGTTTGTTCGGAACTTCCATACTTATTTTTACTTATCTCAGAAGGGATGAATGTATTATGTACTACTCAAGAAGAAACTTTTCATCATTTTTATTATGTGAAACTTTCAGCTTTGCTTGAAGCAGCCAGGAAAGCAAACTTCAAAGAAACAGCAAGCCAAATAGCAGCAGGTTTCGCTACTGGAAGGTAATATTTTTCCTTCCTTTTATCCATACATTTTCACGCTTCTGCTGCATTTTACTTACTAGAGCATTGTCAAAAATGCATATGGAGGACCTCAGTTGGGATAAGCCGGTACTAGTTGCGTGGGGAATAGCTGACAAGTACTTACCTCAGTCAATTGCTGAAGAGTTTCAAAAAGGAAATCCTGGAAATATCAAACTAAAATTAATAGAAGGAGCTGGCCATATGCCACAGGAAGACTGGTATGACTGCACCCTATCCTTCTGTCTGATATCACCATTTTACTTACAACAGTGCATGACTTCTCCTAATAGTCTTCTAAATTCATAACATTGAGATATTTGGGATATTTCCTGCAGGCCTGAAAAAGTAGTAGAAGCTTTAAGGATGTTTTTCTGAACAGAAACACATGTAGTTATACTGTCTGTACAGAGGGAAAGAACTTGCAGATTGGCAAAACAAGGAATGTATGAAATATTCAATCCAAAAATTTCTTTTTGTTGTGGTATAGATTCTCTAACCATATGAAAGATATAGCACTTATTGAGTATTTGTAAACCTTTAGCAAAACAACATAATTTTATATGTAAGGACGTAAATTTAAATTAAACTCGTTGCGGGATCTGAATCCGCTTGGAAAACAAACACTTTATGTATTGAAAAAAGTTTGGGAAAGTGTAAAAAATAAGAAATGAAATGTGTGGGTACAAAATGTGAAATAGTAGTCAAGTTACACCAACTCCTGCTTTCTATGAACACCTTTTGCTTGTTTACTAAATCAAATGTGTGTAAAAAACCACAACCATCCTGAATTATTGCAATTTTCTCAGGATGAGGATATGTCCGGTTGTTCACCAACAGATCCATCAGATAACTGTGGTCTCTTAAACTGGATCAAAAGCATTGTCATGTTGTCGCAACCTTCACCGCCAGCTGATGGAGCCAAACATCTATCAAACACGCTCTCACAGATAGCTGAAAGCTTAGTTTCCTGCAATTGTCATAATTAATTGATAATGTCACTAGAGACTCTAGAAATGTGCAGTTAATGCGTTGAGAGAACTCATCAATCAATTAAATGATATGTATGTATTTATCAACCATACAAATGCAATCGTGCTATAATCCGTTTGTCAAATGCAACCAGATGGTGATTCCAAAATGTGCACTCAATATACTAGCTGAGCTGTTAGATAACAAGATATATAATCCAGTTAGAAACTTACGGTCTTTAACTTTTCCCGAACGAAGTCTACTAATTGTTGACTTGACATACAATCCCTACAAAATAAGGTGTGACGTCATTACTCATAAGTCAATAAAATCGTCAACTTTCATATAATAAAAGTGATCCGGAATCTGTTTACCAAATCCCATCACAAGCTAGAACTAGGAACTCATCATCACCACAAAGTTCAACCTGTGTATAAAAACAAGTCAAGACCAAGACTGAACTCCAATAGAATAGCAAATAAATAGAAAGGGGCTTAATTACAATCAGGAATAATTTGTGCATATCAAATGTCCAAATAAATTTATCCATTGATCAGGTCCAGGGGATATAAATCACAACTTACTGTCTTTATATCTGGCTCTGCACTCAATATTTGCTTCTCAGCTGGTAAAAATTTGTTCTGCTTAAGCTCTGCATCTCCTGAGAGAAAGACAAGTTTTCCAAATCATGTTAAAATGTTTTTCCACATCCAATGCGAGATGTTCAACAAGTAAAAAATGCAATACCAATAGCTCTGGCAAGGTTCAAAGTTCCATTGACCCTTCCACACTGGATGAAACCACCTGCCTTTTGAATCCTATCTCTCTCCACTTCAAGATCAGGCTTGTGATCTTTAGACATGTCAATAGCCTGCAAAGATTCATCGTCAAAGAGCAGATCCCATGATACCAGGATTGAACTCTCATAAACAAAGGTAACATGTTAATTGATATAATATAATTCAGGTGTGGAAATGATATATAAACACAATATATAGAGTGACTTAATGAGATTCAAGAACCACTCAATATATAGAGTGATACGAGATGCTAATCTGAGATGATCGTATACTGGCTCTGCGAAACCTCAGTACAGCATGTCAATCTATTCAAACACAGTGAGACATAATCAAACCAAATCAACTAAATTGTACTGTTCATTAACAGCATACTCATCCTTGCAAAGACAATAAAGAATTATCAGTAGGTAGAGTTAACTATATCCAGAATTATATTGGAAGAAAGAGAATATACCTGCCCGTTCCTTGACATTACACAGCGAGAATCACCAGCATTTGCAACTACTAAAACGTTATTCCTGATAACTGCAACACAAGCTGTGCTCCCAGAATTTGGTCCATGAAAATCAGAGTGAGGTCCCTGGTACATGAAAAAACAAATCCATGAAGTCTGACTGAAGAAGCCATTCTTAGCCATTATATTACTAAACTAACCAAAGAAAAGAAAACATAAAAGATAGACCCTTATTAGTTTGAATTAATCCCAATCCAAGAACATATGCAGGTACATCTGGTACAGATCATGTCTTTTAGTTTAATCAAAAGACTGTCAAATACATTGAATCTTATGATATGATGGACATAAACACCGTGACGGCAGATTATATTCAAACGAGTACTAAAGGATTATGAGGAATTTATTTAGACTAAAGGGATGTAGCTGCTGCAGCCTGCGAATAATTACTTGAGTGTTAAATAACTTTGTACTGTCTGAAAGAAAAGAAAATTTTCTAAAGGTTCACACGAAAAAGAAAAAGAATTAAAATAACATGCATTCATATGTACCTCTTCAAAAGGCCAATCATCCTCTTGGTCTTTAACTTCACCATTCCTTGACGACCATATGAGTCCTTCAATTGCCCCTGAAACCCTATCTATTCGATCTCCCAAAATGGCTAACTCTCTCCATCCTTTCTGTCCACGCATCATTTCATCCATTCTGCGTCAATTTTAATACAAGCGGCACGTCAAATATGTCAATGAATTGTTTACTTCAAATATTTTCATTGGCCTTAGTAAACAACTGCTAGACATTTGCACAAAAACATAAGTCAAACTCATATGAAACCTTCAAATAAGTGATAAAATACTGAGATCCAAATTCCAATCATAGTATGATACACAATAGATAATAACCTGAAAAAAGCTTTCTGAATCGCAGTACTCAAGTCACCAGACAAATACGCTTCATGTTTGATGAATTGCTGATGAAGGTATTTGGCACAAAATTTTGACACAGCTTTTCCTGCAAAAGAATTGCATGAACATACTCTACTGTGTACCTGGTATTACAAGAGTACTACATCATTAACTACATATATACACGGAACCAGAGCAGTATAGCTTGTTCAACATCATTACACATCACGGCATATCCACATACTTATTCATGTGGTTGAGACTTGAGAGAGTGATGCTTACCACCATGACCATCATAAACACCAAAAAATGATGTTGACTCGTCTAAATCTGGATAAGCTGCATGCTGTAAGCCATATAGTTAGTAAAAGACATGCAATATAGCTATATGACCATGATGGCATTTAGAAAAGCTGTCCAAATGTTGCTCGCTACCATTGCAGTATCCATATGAAGCAATTTCCAAAATCAGCAAACAGCCTAAAGGCACAAGTAACCACATTGATAAGATACTGCTATGGGTCGTATTTCTACAGTGAAACTCTAGCTTACCTGATTCAGATTGGACACTTCTAAACAGTATACCATAATAATGATGCATCGCAGCATCGGTCATCACAGAGAAGCAAGACCTTTTAAGGCAGGCTAAATGCTGTTGTCACATTCTTACCACAATATATTCTTACATTCAATATAAGATTCTGTCTATTTAGTCAAGTGTCATGTTCATGTAACACCAAGATAGTAAAACAAAACCATAAACCAAAAAGAAGCAATAAATATCAGTAACTATTTAGGAGATACTGAAGCACTTACAGCATCCTCCATTGTTGAACGCCATCCTTGCATTGACGACAAACCATACCTAAGCTTTCCATTCTCTCCATCCTCAGACGCCTTCTCCGTCTTAGGCGTACTCAAATATACCCCCATTATTTCCGTACCTTCAAAACCATTAGCATCACAAAACTCAAATCAAGATCTCAATTAATCCTACAATATCAATCAACCAACCAAAACTACATCAGAAAACAAAAAACAACCAAAACCACACGATTCAAAACCTAAAACAACACTTTCTCATTCCTCAGATTTCAACCGAATCAAACACATTAGAAAAATCAAATACAGAATGAGTATAAATTGTTAATAGTAATAATACTACAAAAAGCAAGAGATGCGAAATAGCGAATAACGAATCAAATCAAAACCTTTAGATGAAAAGTTACCTAATTTACTAAGCAAAACAAATCTACGCAATAAAACAGTAAAATCAACAAAACGAATTGATCATAGCAGTTGACAATCGATGCAGAAATGCGATGAATCGGAGAGAACGAGATCAGGGAGGAGACGAGACCAACCAGTTTACCGGAAGACGACGCACTTGCAAAATGCCCTTTCTTCTTTTCCACAGTAATTATCAATTTATTTATTTTATTAAATATATATTATTAAATTTTATTTATTCATGTAATGAATTGTAATACATGAAAAAATCATATTAAATTCATTTTAATTTTTTTATTATATTGCGAAAGAATTCATCTAAAATCGCGTACGAGAAGAGAAAATAATCAGTTTATATTCAGTTTTAGCTATTAGTGCAACTTTTATCGATCGATAAAAATACTAAGAACCAAAATGCAACAGACCTCCTTAGAACAATAATGTTACAAGTAGTTCATTCCCTTAATGGAGGCAAATGGGTAACCTTTGTCAGCAAACAACTGTAACCTTAACCTGCTTGCCAAGGCATTTGATTGAGCCCCAAGTTTTAGATACATAATACCAAGCAAACCTCCATAAAATACTCAATTCTTTATCATTCAATCTCCATCAAAGAATTTAAATTAAAACATTCACATTTTCTAATTAATTTTACTTAATACTCCAATTATTTTACAGCGAATCAAAATTACGTCACAAATTGATTGTATGAGTTTATTTCAGAACTATATAATCTGTATGCAGATTTGAGTCTAAAAATTGATGTAAATATTTGATTAATGTGGTAACAAATTCCAGATTATCCAGAAAAAGTTGCAGTAGGTGGTGGACTTTTCTTGAAATCCAAAATCAAAATTAAAATATATGAAAAAACAATATATTCTTTATCCAAAAACCAGACATGTCTCACACGTGTACAAAGATGAGGAGCCGATGAATGAAGGGATTATCTTTCCCTCGGGCACGCCTTGTCATTTTCTAATTCTAGAAAAACAAAACCCTTTTATTAATAATTTCAGAGATTTATGATTAAAGGAAGAAGAAGAAAAATTGTTTGATTGAAAACCATCCGATTCCTTACATATTCAGCTTTCTGGGGTTTGCGTCTTCTACGCCACAGCTTTGTGATTGTAAGTCCCTCTTTCATATGATGTTGTGAAACAGTAGAAAGATCTCATCTTTAGCTTTTCTGGGGTTTTGATCGCTGTAAGGGTTTTGGTTTAGTACTTGTTTGTTTGATTTTTTGGGGTTTTAGGTTTTAATTTGTTGATTGATCATCTGGGTATGTTTGTTTGGATATTGAAAATTGTAAAGGAGGTGTCTTTTGGAGAGTCCGTATCATCTTGTGGTTGCTTGCTATTTGAGATTAGCTGTGTGTCTGGAAATTTGGTCTGAAAGTAATTGGGTTATGGAGAACTTGGTGGCTTGCTCTATTTGGAAGTGTTGGATTTTATAGTTGCACTAATGATGGCTGCTTATCTGTATGTCTGCGTTGAATGAAAGGTAGGAAGGATATGTCACTTCCCGTCTTCCTCGAGGTCTTTGCGTACACATGCTATACAACTCTTAGTTTGTTATATAAATTCAAGTCGTTGATTGTTGCCTTCTGGTTTGCTTTACCCTGATGTATGTCAAAGGTTTTCCTAAATTCCAACTTTTCTGTAGATTTCTTTTCAAACAAAACGTGTTCATGAGAACTCCTGTATGAATACAAATTTGTAAAACATGAGTTGAGATTGTGCCTTATAGTAATTATGTTCTTGCAGTTGTAAGAAGAGGATTTCTGTTACCTTGTGGTACAGATGGATATAAAAGGTATAAAATGGTTTGGCAACGTGTATCAGAAGTTTGAAACTATGTGCTTGGAGGTGGAAGAAGCTGTATGCCAGGTGAGTCTATTTTTGACAATTGCCTAAATTATAGAGCGGGTTATTTTTAATGAAATGTTGCTGTATCCATATCAAATATAGTTAATTGAAATACGACATTGCCAGTATTTTCATTTATCGGAGATTTTTGTCTTTTCCTTTTTCCTTAACATTTACCCATGTATCCTGAAATAGGACACAGTAAAGTATGTGGAAAATCAGGTGCAAACTGTTGGAGCGAGTGTCAAGAAGTTTTACTCTGAGGTTGTTGATGATTTGCTTTCTCCATCCTTGATGGACCCTGTAAAAGTGAACTCGCTTTCTTGTACTGGGGCACACAAAAAGCCTAAGATGGGTATCAAAGAGGAACCAAAGAGGCAGTTATTTGAAGATCGAATGCAACCACAAAAGTAGACAAGAGCCCAGCATATGCATCACCTTTTGACAGATGTTCAAATGCTGACCCTGCTGTGCCTTGTAATCCCGTGACCTCCACGGAAGTATTAAGCTCGAACTATGCCATCGGGAGTAAGAGCATGGGTGTTTCCTCAAAAAAGGTTAATCTGGTTATCAAGAGAAAGCCTAAAATTTTGATACCAAATGCATCTGAAGTGCCAAAAGTGACCAACCCTGCAGCAACTAATCCAGACAAGAAAGTAGTAACTTCTGGTGCGCTCAAGATTGAAAATAAAGAAGCTCCAGCTAACCAAATATGTGAGCAACAGCTTAACCCCGATGAAGTTTCTTGGGACTCTAAAGAAACTGGAGGGAAAATAACAGGTGATAAAAACCACGAGAATTTTAAACTCAATCAAATTGCAGATGCTGCAATCGAGCCTGCAAAGATTATTATGTCAGATGTTACTGGTTTTACCCACCCTAAAGAATCTGTAGTTGGTATAAGTTCTGAAAATGAAGACGGGTTCAAGTCCATGAATCCTGCCGATGCTGTAAACAACCTCGTCGCCAGTATACTGCCTTCAGACAAATCTTACCCTCCAAATGGTAAGTTTGATTGTTTTACTCCAATACTTAAACTGGTTTCAAATCCACTTATGACATTAATTCTTCGGCTTCCCCTGATACTTTATATTATGAAGAGTCTTTAGACACTGAGGACGCCAAGAAAAAATATGCATCTGGTTTCAGTGATTCAAATTCTGAAGAGTGGACTGCACAGACAGGTACAGCCCAACTTGTTATTTAAGGTGTATGATTTAAGTATATTATGTTTTGGAGAGAATTCTCAGAAAATGAACAATATTTCTTAGCAACCAATTTGCTCGCTCGAGTTATAGCAAAAGTTAAATATATTGTGTGCGTTGTCTGATTGAATTGATACACTTGACAGAAGAGACTGATGGCTGGAACATAGAGACGATAACAAGTGATGATGATCATGATGATGCTGTTGAAGAATGTACTGAAATTATGGATATAAATTCTAAAAATCATAATGTGCTTGAAGAAAGCTGCATCATTGTGGATCGAGATAATCTTCCTGCCTGTTTTCACAAAGAGCCGAAGCACAAGTCATACAAGGTACTTTCTTGATCCCATATTTGATCCAGGTTTTCCCGTATTCTTCTGTAAAAACTTATATGTTTGTGTTCCAAGCAGAAGAAGCTCAGGGATGCTTTTTCATCTAAAGGGAAGTCGATGATCAAGAAAGAGTACAGGCAGCTTGCTGCACTGTATGAATTGGACACCGACTTCGAGATTGAGCAGTGCAGTTCTAGTAATTCTCTGCATACTTCAGCATCAGAAGAGATGAAACTCAAAAGCAGCGCTCAATTATGTGAATCTGAATGGGAGATTCTTTAAGCTATCATAGCGAAGTCTGTAAATAAAGTATGCAGCTATGTGGCCAAAATAAGTATCTTTGCGAAATTGGAAATTCATAAACTTATTCTAATCTATTGTAGTACCAGCTCATCATGTGCTGCTAGCCTGCTCCGGAATTGTATGCCTCATATAGTGATGTACACAACTTTGTATTCTACTGCCAAAGCAAACAACCAAATCTATTTGGGGATTACTGCAGTTCAGAGTTTGGCAAAGAGTTCTATCTTTGGTGAAACTATTGCACCCAACTACAAGGCATATTCACCAATGTACATGTACTACCAACAGCTAGCTTTTACTGGTTATATGCACAATACTTGGCATATTCAAGATCACATCTACGAGAACTGTTTCCATTCTGCAAAAGGATGCAGTACTTGGGATTGAATCTTTATATCACTGCTTCAAGAACCAGCTTACTCCACATGACCTGCCATTCAAAGTTCTAATATTAGGCTTCAGTTGGGAATAGCGATCATATACCAGATTTAGCGTTTTCAAATTATCACAGCAGTAATCCAAAAATGTCAGTAGAAACGCAACAAGAATAGTATGAAAAGTGGTTTTGTTACAGAAAAAAATGAAAACTAAGAACAGACATGTATTTGATGTCCAATACACAGCTGGCAAACAGAATTTGTTCACCTACATCCAAACACATGAAATCATTCTGAAATTTAAGCAACTTTGCACTTGGTTTCAGAAAAGAGTGGATGAGTGCCACAGTATAAAACTGGAAAATTGTGAGAGTCACTATTTCATGCAGAGGTCCAAACTGGAACTTCAATCCTTCATTTTTTACGTTGTAACAAAACAACTCTCCCTGAATAAGAGGAAAGCCTCAAGAAATTTGCATAAAGACAGCTGCTGCCTGACTGTGTTGGAGTGAGTTTCAGAAAAAATTGTTCTATCCAATACCACAGACAACATTTTACACCACCATTTTGTGAATCAGCAAGCTTCATAGAGATTTTGATAACAAGTAAGTTATCCTCATCGAACTTGGCGATTACTTGAGACATTAGTTTGTACTACCAACATACCATGCACCAAAATGACAGCTAAACTTGATGATTCTCAGGTAGCAGAGATTTCACCAATCTAAATGGGAACTGCACATACTTTGTGAAAGACGAGTGTTTCACTAAGCCATGTTTTCCAAGTATTTCTAAAGAAATAACTGAAAATGAGCATCGTGCAACTGTTTCCAATCCCCAAAACACCAAAATACGTGTACCTCCAGTATGGAAGAAGTACATGACATATAGCCTGCTAAGCAACAAAGGACAGAACCACTTTTTACATTTCAGAAGCAATATTGTATTTAAGGTCAGTTATTTCAAAGTTGCCAATTACAATACTTTTACACCCCATCAAGCTGATTAATATGAGACCATACTTAAAATGCCAGAGGCAATGAAAAACACTGAATGGTAACGACTGAACACTGATGAGCTAATTTAAGTAGAAATACTGCAATGATCAACAAGCAAAGGGGGCGGCAGTGTGCACCATCATATTTCAAGACCAGCCGAACGAAACGCCGTTAATTAAAGAAATTTAATGATGCATATATAAAGGTTTAGTGAATCTACACAACATGCGTAAATGACTACCTGGATAAAACACTCTAGGTCCCAGGTGAACGCCCTCCATCAGATTCTTCTGAGGAACTGTCGCTATCGGAATCTACACAGCATTGCAAAAGTTAAAGCATGATTAACTGTTCTCAAAAGATGTTAACAGACAAAGATAAATTCCCTGCATATAGCCGAAAAAGTTAAGATGTTAAGTACCACTAGAGGAGGACCCTGAACTACTGGAACTGCTTGAACTACTTGACCCACTAGGATTAGCGGCTGCATCATTCTGACGAGGGGGCAATGACAAACTTGCATTTCCGTAGCCTGATGATGCCGATCAATGTTTTAATGACGAACAATTAGAGACACAAATAATGGAATAGGAATTTAAATTCAATATTACTAACCAGCAGTAGATTCCTTTGGTAGCATAGGCTGAGGGGTTGTAATCTGCAGTAACAAAAGACGTGTTGTAATTACTTACTTGAAATGAAACAGCCGTAACAATTTAAAAGTTAATGCATTTGGTTCTATCTTACCTTTTCAGCAGCTTGTCTAGCTTCTGCTCGCATTTGGTTCGCTAATTCAGCTTTCCGCCTGTACTTGCTTAAACTTTTTTTATAGTTGGATACAAACCTATCCAGCTCCCACAAAGTCTCAGTATCAACACTATCAATGTCCACCTCAATCTCGTCATCATTTTGGGAAAGTGCTGTGCTCCTCTTTTTAATGATCTGAATAACTCCATCCAGCTTTTCAGGAGGTAAACTCTGAAGGTTTGTGCTTAATTTCTGCTTCTCGTCGTAAGTCATATCCCTTTTATTAACATCCTTTGCCTTAGGCTTCTTAAGTGCAGGTGCTCTGAAGGATGGGGCATGGGTAAGGGTTCTGGGCTTTGGATTAACAGGCTGTGGCATTGATTCAGATCTATTATACACCCTTGTTTCAAGAGGTGGCAACGGTTGTGACTGAAATGGATTGGTTATCCTGGATGTGGGTGTTGGATACCCCATGTCAGGTTCCACAGCCATCCTTAATTCTTTTAGATACTTCACCTCAATATCAGGCCATTTACCTTCAAATATTTTCAGTAATGTCTCGGCCATAATGTGGACATCATGCCCTTTGGGGTTATACATCATAGCATTGTGAAATGTGAGTCTAACATCCTCAGCAAACTCCATTGGCGACTTGTACCAATACTTTATTAGCTTTGCCTTTACTGTGCCCAAGTCCATGGGATTTTTAATAATGAGAAAATAATCGTGCAATCCCAGACCCTTAACATCGACAGGTGCATTAAACACCCAACCATGTTTGTGCTTCATCAATTTCTCGAGAAGGACACAACAACTCTTATACACCTTACTGCCCACACCAAAACCAAATTCACCGCCACTGCTCTTCTTTCCATTAGACTTAGATTTTTTATTACTTTCAGCCGGTGGAAACTTATCATTTGCTAGAAGAAATTCGGAGTTCCTGTAAAACTGATTTGCCTTAGGCGTCCGTTTTTCTCTCTCAATGCTGTCAACCATACCGTGCCCATTCTCCACCACTGATACCCTAAGCTGGTTAAAAGGCCTAATGTTAGGCTTGTAGGGAACATGGCCAAGTGATCTCGTACCAGAGTAAACTCGAGAAGCAAAACCATTACTTCTTGGACCATTGAGCATGACACTGCTGTTCGCTACAGGGTGAAAGAACTCAGGGACCACTTCTTCCCTACCACCATCCATTTTCTTCACAGCCTTGCGAACACTGTAAAGTTCACTTTCAAACTTCCTCTTCAGCTCTCGTAGCTCCGTCTTTGTAGCAGATGACATATTTATCTTCACTTTACCATCATTAACTGAATAGGGAGGTCTTAGTGCACCATTTGTGACTGGCGGGTCAACGGGGAAATGAGGTACACTGTCCATCCCCGCAGAAGTCAAATCGTTATTTGAAATCATCTGCCCCGTGTTTTCAGGTTGCATCTGGTTCAAATCAGCATTATAGCCAGAAGATGGAACAGAAACAACTTTCTCACTTTCAGCTAATCTATTTTCTTCTACCCTGTTATTGTTGTGGTTTACCTCATCAATATGGTTGTGGTTGCTCTCGTGGGTGTTGACTTCACTGGTTTGGGTGTTTTCCCTCATGTTGCCATTATCCATCACAATTGCAGCTGTGACTGTCGCTGTTAAGTCACTAAGAACCCCTTTGTTCTTCTCACCTTTAGGTCGCCTGCGATATACTTTAGACCCTGCCCATTTATGCTTCTCTCCAACCCCAAGTTCACTACCAACCCTTCCTGCTACCCCATTCACTTGATTGGAAGAAGCCACCCTACTTTCACTAACCATGCCTCCTGGTTCCCCATTCACTTTAGAAGCCACCCCAATTTCGCCACCCCCGCATCCCACTTTCCCATTCAATGGATTCGCAAGGGCCATCTCAATCTCATCAACCCTGCTTCCTGGTTCTCCATCCCCTTTATTCAAAAACGGCAACTCATCTTCACAGACTGAGGTACATTCTTCCCCAGTAGCATTATGTGCAGAAGCCACCCCATTTTCACCAGCGATGTCACCTGGTTCTATGGAGATTTTAATCACTGAAGCCACCACCCTGTCATCACCCACGCCTCCTGTTTCTTTAGCCACTTCACAGGAAGAAGCCATCTCAACTCCGCCACCCAAGCCTCCTGATTCCTCGGCCACTTGACTGGAAGGAGCCAACCCAAGTTTGCAACCCACGCCTCCTATTTCCTCAGCCACTTGATTGGAATAAACCATCCCGATTTTACCACCCAAGCCACCTGTTTCCATGGCCACTTGATTGGAATAAACCATCCCGATTTTACCACCCAAGCCACCTGTTTCCATGGCCACTTGACTGGAAGAAGACACCCCAACTTCGCCACCAATGCCCCCTGTTTCCTCAGCCACTTGACCGGAAGGAGCCACCCAAGCTTGTCACCCAGGCCTCCTGTTTCCTTATCTACTTGATTAGAAAAAGCCAACTCGATTTTTCCACCCAACCCTTCTGTTTCCACGGCCACTTCACTGGAAGAAGCCATCCCAATTTCGCAACTCAAGCCTCCGGTTTCAATGGCCGCTTGACAGGAAGAATACACCCCAATTTCGCCACCCACGTCCCCTTTTTCAGCCACATGATTCGAAGAAGCCACCTCGATTTCCCCGTGAGCCCCTAGCAGTTCTCCAGTAACTTGATTCGCAGCAGCCACTCCAACTTCGCCACCTGAACTTACCAGTTCTCCAGCCAAATGGTTGGAAGAAACCACCCCAATTTCGCCACCCACACCTTCTGCTTCCCTAGCAACTTCATTTTCAGAAGGCACCTCAATCTCACCAACTAAGCCCCCTGCCTCATCAGTCACTTGATCTGCAGAAGCCTCCCCAATTTCATCACCAGCCCTTTCTGCTTCCCCATTAGGTTGATTCGCAGGCTCCACCCCAAATTCACCACCAACCTCTCCCGTAACCTCAGCCACTTTACTCAAGGTAGCCACCCCAATTTCACCACCACCAACCCCTCCCGGTTCTTCAGCCACTTTACTTCCAGTAGCCGCCCCAATTTCACCACCACCAACCCCTCCTGTTTCCGTATCAAGAACTTGTTTCAAAGAATCCACCTCAAATACACCACCTTCACCTCTTGCTTCCTCACTCACTTGAGTCCCGGAAGCCATACATCAACCTCACAAAACCCTAATAACCCGAATCCCCCAAATTCAATCACCCAAAATTTAACAACTCAAATCCCCACACAAACCAACCACCACAAGATCCAATTCACAAAACCCTAATTCCAGCAAAACTAGGGTTACGTCGAAATTGGGCGTAAGGAGAACGAATCCAAGAAAGGCAACAACTTTGTACCCAAAAGAGGCCAAAGGTAGAAGGGTAAGCGATTGAAGCGGATATAGAGAAGCTACGCTAGGGTTTCGAATCGGACGACATACCTCTCTGCTTTCATGATCGAATCTTGTCTATCTTCTCTCTCTTTGTTTCTGTGCTTCGTGACGAAATGGATTTGGATTTGGACTTTTATAAGGCCGCGTTTGGTTGGAGCGAAATGGGCCGATGGTTGGGTCAACCCATTTGTTAGTAAATCGGTCTTCAGATTAGAATGTAGCGCGTGTTTTGAATAGATTCGTAGATGAGAAATGAACGGACACGATTTCTTATTGCAATGTTTCAAGGAAAATGGAAGAAAATTGTAATTTAATAAGAGACAATTCATAGAGATTGTATACATGTTTTTTTTATTAGATGTAGAGTTTCGCAACGTTGATCGTATTTGATGCTTGTCAATTATGGGTTGGATGTCCGTTGTTGTGACCAGAACTTCAAATGATTAAAATAGATATTATGTATACATCTCTATGAATTGTAACAATGTAACCGCTATCGAAAAAAATACAATATCAATTATTTAATTAATTATTGATGAGAATTTCAGAAAAAGAGTAAATTTCGAAGGATAACTAATTGCGTGAAACTATGAGATATGAAATCGTTTATCTTAATAATTCAACAGGATTAGATTTAATCTTAAATAAAACCGTCAAGACTGTTAGAGTTTTTGCAAATCAAACCACTCATTTTTAAAAAAAAACTAACTTTGATCTCAATCGCCGATTATCAAAATCAACAGTAAAATTAACTCAACGTTGAAGAAAAATAACCATGCTATTGATCACTAAAAAGTTACTCACAGCGAGCACACCCTCAGTGAAAACTGGCGGGTGTAAATGAGTGATGCTCGGAATTTGGGCCACCAGGAGAGACTTGGTCCGATGAGCTTTCCTGGACTGACCTTCTCTGATAGTAACTCAGCTCTGATGGACTGAAGAACTTTGTAAAATTTTCGTTAACGCTTAACCTGTCCTCTGAAGGACTTGAAGGTGGTGAGCTTGGATGACGACGTGCAAGTGAACCATTTAGCCCTGTTAACAGGATCAACAAATAAATGAAAACAAATTGTAAAGATACTAACGAGCAAGACATGGTACGAGATAATAACAGAATGCAGACTGGGACTGTAAAGAGCAGTCAGCAGTATAGCTTAAGGTACTGGAGAGTATACAAGTCAGTGAAGTGACACTGTTATTTATAGAACCAAAAAGAAATACAAGACGAGGAGCAAATAAGGCTTCCAAACAGGATGGGTTGTCATGCAAATAAAAATGCATGCCTTAAGATATGTTTTTTTTCCGGGTGGCCTAGTCAGCTCTCATAAGCTTGGGCGGCAAAGATTTATCCATTCCGAATTCCAGTGGAGTTTATGCATTTAACTGCATGTAATGGTGTAAGCCTTTTCTGTGAACCTTTAAGTATTGACGTGCAATGCAGTTTGGTGCCAGTAAATATTTTCAGATGAGGTGTGTGTGAATTAGATGCAGAGTGTCATTTACAAACTAATATTTATCAACGTTCAAAACTTTACGCTACATCTTAATTCTTTTGAAACTTACTCAGAGACCTCTTTATGTATTTCAGTAAGGTTACTGCATATAATGAAATATAGAAAATGACAGAACAAGAAGAGAAATATAATCAAACCTGAGACTTGTAATCAGACAGACAGATTAGCTTCCAAATGCTGTAACTTGTAAATATTCCATCGTATCTTCAATTACTTTATTGAATTCAGTTACAAGCTTAACAAGGGCTTTGGCGATCCATCATCTGCTCTGGATAAAAAAAAGTGAATGCAAGTTAAAAAGCACAATTTGGTTTCATTGCACAGATTAGTTGCAGCACTGCATAACTGAAAATGATAATATATGGAAGATTCTTTTCAAGAGTATATTTTCAGACAGACATTTGACATTTCATTGAATTCTATCCATGTGATACTGCCAGATAATTCAACAAGCAAATGAGCAAGTACAATGGTGTAAAGCTGGTAATCTTTGAATTATTGCTTTTCATCAGACCTCAACCTTGTACTGAATATTAGTACTTTAGTAGTGTCCTCAATCTATTGTTTAAAGATACCTGATAGTGGATTTATCCATTGGGGTTGGCTTTTACTAAATAATGTATCTCTCTACAACCAAAGGTGCTGATCCACGCAAGGAGAGTGTGTTTATGATCTGTATAAGCACATCTGTGGACTAAGCATAACAAAGGGAAAAGGGTGGTCAAAATATTGAATATTGCAATGATAACAATCATAGAGTAAAAGGAATTTTTAATTGGATATGATGCGTCTTAATTCATATGTAATCCATAGGTGAAACAATGAATTCCTAAAGTACCAAAGAGTCAAATGTGAGATGTATATATTTAGCCAACTGTGGCTGGCCCCCTCAAATGATGCTCCACAATCATATTCTTCCATGTTATCCTTGCTAGTTTATCTTGTTAGGTCTACACAATGTCCATTACTATTGCAATATTTAGTATATCATCAAGTCATGGATAGTCCTTTCTTAACTTTTAGGACATATCATCATATCATGATTTATAAACAGAGTAGATGGATTCCTTACCATTAACTTTCTGCATCCTGTTTGCTCTCAGTTAAAACTGGTGAGTGTCCCTCTATGAAGTGGGTACCTGCAGAAGTCAATATGCCAAGGTCAGTACTCAATATTGCAGGTTTCATTTCCTCAGGTTCCTAAAATAATTTGATACATACCCCTATTGGTGTTCTGGTCTACAGTCTAGGTGAAAAAGAACGATTAAAGTTAAAGTGAACTCCTATACTCTGTCATATATTTTCCAAACCTTATGTAATCAAACAGCCATTTCAAATATCAGTTTCAACGAAAAAGAAATTGATACCTTAAAAATAGTAGGACCAGATGAGTAGCATCCACATCGGAATACTTCTTGGTTCCCATTATCCGTTGGGGGTGCTAAAACAAACAGAAAGTATGTTTTCCGTCAGCACATGTTTTTTGCACCTCATTTCAATATCCCAATAATTGACCCTGCAACACCCTTTACAAAGGAGCACCATGAGCATAATAGTCATTGGCATGGCACTCCACAGTCCGATGTATCCTGCTTCCATTTAAAAAACCTCGCCATACAAGGGCATCTGGTGGAAAAGGCATACTAGAAACTACTTGCTCAGCTTCTTTGAGGAAGCCGTGTCTCGCCAGTAACTCCACGACGCACTGATAATGACCCATATCAGGTTCAACACCATGAATCCTCATTTGTCTAAATAAGTCCATACCTTCCTTTACTAGCCCGCCATGCTTGCACGCTGTCAGTAAGACAAAGTAAGTGACAGCATTAGGCGCAAACCCTGATGATTTCATTTGCATGAACATCTGTAGAGCTTCATGTGCATAACCATGAAGGCCAAGAGTTGAAATTATAACTGTCCATGATATTAGATTTCTATCACTCATCTGTTCGAAAACATTTACTGTACTCCAGATACTCCCACATTTCCCATACATGTCCATAAGAACATTGAACACAAATATGTCACCACTCTCAAAACATGTTTTGATTAATAAACCATGTATAGAACTCCCCAGAGCGAGACTGCAGATATTAGAGCAAGCACATAAGAGACTTACAATCGTGTGATTGTCATAGTAAATTCCATCCACTCGCATATGCTTAAAAAGTTCAAAGCCCTCTAAGTAATTTTCGTTCCGTAGGCATGCAGCAATCAGAATGTTCCAGGATATACTGTCAGGTTCTTCAAGTGAACTTATTAACTCTTGTGTTTTCTGGTATTCGCCAGTTCTGTTATAGACTGCTGCGGTCACGTTAGCCAGAATAGCAGAATTAGGGGTTTTTGAAACTGTGACCAGATACAGTGCATCAGTCAGTTGACCATTCTTTGCATAGGAAGTAATAAGTGAGCTCAATACGTAATCATCATAGTGGTATCCCATTCGGAGCACAAAACAGTGGAGCTGCTGTAACTCCAATGCCGATGACAACTTGAGAACAGCTGACAAGGTGAATTCGTTAGGGGAGAAATCTTGTCGAATCATTTCTCTCACTAACGGCAGCGCAGAACACTGACTAACAGAGTAAATTTGAATCAAACTGCTCCAAGAAACCACATTCTTCTCAGAAATATCATCAAAAGACTGATGGGCCTCTTTCACTCTGTCAACTTTTGCATAAAAATCAACTAGCGCACTACCAACATGAACTTCAGAATGATGACCAGTCCTAATAGCTTTTGCGTGCACCGATTCACCATACAAAATGCTCCGCAAGTTTGTACATGAGTTAATAACACCAGTGAATGTAGTGTGATTAGGTATTATTTTACCTGCACACATTTCTGCAAAGTGCTTGATGGCCTTAAATGGTGTTTCACTCTTCGCAAACAAAGTTATGACAGTGTTCCATGAAACAACGTCTTTCATAGATTCTTTCCCCTGGAACAGTCTCTGAGCAGAGCTGAAGTCCAAGCATTTTAGATACATGCTAAGCAGTGAATTATAAACAGACCTTGCGCAATCATAACCATGTTTAATGGCCAACCCGTGCAACTGCCATCCTGCTCCTAGTTGGTGAATTGATTCAATACCAGACAAAACACCCACAAAGGAGGATTCTGATAAACCAATATCTTTCCTCAAAATCTCGCAAAAACAGCAAACAGACTCCCCAGAAAACTGATAGTTACCCAACAACGTTATCATCGAGTTCCACGTAACCAAACTTTTCACTGGCATATCCTCAAACAAACCAACAGCTTCATCCAAGCATCCATTTCTACCCATTAAGGCCAACAATGCTGTACCAGTAAATGCATCAGCAAAGAAAAAACCATTCTTGATCACCAACGCTAGCAACTGCCAAGCCATTTCAACATCCAACTCAGGGCATGACAAAAGTCCACCAAATGTAAACTGTGTAGGCTTATACCCCCAACCTCTCATTTCATACAACAACTCCAGTGCCATATGAACATACCCACCCTTACTTAATCCACCAATCATAATATTATAAGAAACCACATTTCTTTCAGGCATTCTATCAAACACCTTCAGCGCATCAAAAATCTCACCAAATGATACATAGAACGACATAATATTATTATCAACGAATATGGGTTGTCCCGACACATCTCCAATCGTGACGCAAACAGCATGAAAACCCTTTGTCGCGGCAAGTGATCGACTTTTGGAGCATGAGTCGAGTAAACCCAGAAGATACCGTTCACGGGAATTACCCAAATCGCCATGAATCGACGCAGGACAACCAGTGCTGCAGGATCGAATCCAAACTGGGAGTGAGAAATGAAGTTTGATCGATAAAGGTTGGATCTTTTTAAGCAAAAATGTTGTCTTTCTCATGCAAACTATCCTCATGCAGTTTAACTGCTGCAACTTCCAAGCTTCATTTTGAATTTTATTTTTGAGTTTATTTATTTCTTTATTTTTATATATATTTTCTCAAAAATAATAATTATTTTTTGGAAGTAAAAAACATAAAAAAGTTTCAATTTTCTAATCCACATCAATGCATTTGCATTTGCATTTGCAAGCATGAAAATATGTTTTTGACATGACTGGAAATGTTACATTCATAAGCTCAGCTTCGCGCTAACTACTCGCTCTGTGGAACTTTTTTCAGTGATGATGAGGATCTGGTCCTGTGGGACTAACTCTTTTAGAAAGCTCAACAGGCGACCCGGATGGTCCTGGTTGGTCAATCAGTTGTCCAAGGCCATCAACTAATGTTGCAGTTGCAGCTGCAGCGTGTACTGTTGTTTCTTTCAGAAGTCTGGACTCAGACTTTGAGAAAAAGAGGAAGATCACAAAAATGACTAAGAAAAAGTATTTTACAGAGTTGGCCATCAAACTGTAAGGTGTTATTCAGAAAGTATTTCAGGTCAGAATCGATGAATGGATGGTTTCCGGAGAATTTTTTCAGGTATATATAGTGAAAAACATGGGTGTTTCTTTACATCAACTGCACGCACATGGGCATATTGGAAGATTAAAATGCAGAATTAACATATGGAGAAAAGGCATCATCAGCCAGTCTGGTTCGAGATACATGAGCTGCGCAATGCAAAAAAAATATGTCTGACGCAGCTAGAAGAACTTATACATGGAAAATCTAGTGGTACTTCATGCTGTATGAGTATATTTTCCAGTCAGTGGGAACTTGCAAAAAAAAGATGAAAATATTTCTTTAAAGTTGGCCTTTCGACCGAAAAGCATACTCTCTTTTAAGTTCCTCTACAAGGTTTGAAAGGCCACTGCAGCTAAATAAGTCTCTTTTTATCCTGTATATCTGCTTATCAGGTTATTGCGCTTGCGCGTCATTTGGCTTCCTCAGTTTCCTGCGCTGACATTAAAAAGTTCTTGTCAGTGCGAGGTAAGATTAAGTTGACTAAAGAAATTATCCTACTAATATATAAAAGTTGACAATGCAGATAGGTTTTCAGGACCCAGAAGGGTTGAGATCATATGAGGCAAACCTGAAGTGCTGCAAAAGAGGATTTCATTACGCGGAACTTTTTTAGATTAGGTAATTCGTCAGCATGTCACGGAATTTGATATAACACAGCACTTGTGTAATTTAAAAGACTGCAGTTGTGTAATTGCGCATACTTTCAGGTATATTGGATATAACTTTTGCTGACGCTGTACGATGTTTTCATTTTACCTACCTTGCAGGATGAGCAACTGATCTGATAAAATGAGTGAAAGTTGATGATCAGATCAGCATCCATGACAGTATTGACTTTTAACTGAGTAAAACAAAATGCCAGTACTCTTTCAGGTGCTATTCCGCGCAAGCTCCATAAGTTCTGAAAAAGAAAGAAAAAGGTCTGCGCATAAGTGTCTGATCTGTAAGTGCATATTTTTATTTTGTGCAGACATTTGTCTATCTAACGCACATATGTCATATAACATTCTTCGTATTTTTTTTCTTGCGTTCAGCGCGTCCGCAGATCATAAATATACCTGCGTAGAATCTGACAAATCGAACAAGATAACAGCAGAACAAAATACTAGAAGAACTGAAGAAGCAGTAGCCAAGAATATGAAAAAATCCTCCTCTTATTTTCAACACAAACCCTGTGCATTTTGCTTTCCAATAATAACTATTAAATACAAATGTAGAGAAAGAGAAACATGATGAAATCCAATGCCCCACTAATAATTTCAAATGAAAAAAACACACAAAGTTACATGAATGACCTCCTTTGCACATGCTTCATTTCCATATTCTTCTTCCTTTCTACAGCTTGCCATTATGTTGTATGTGTCTGACCCCTCATTCAAACATGTCATGTGATTTTCCACAACACAAAGCAGGTTCACACACATGCAGCTATGGCTCCCATTTGAATCTTTATACCCAACTTGAGTCTTGTTTTTGTTGTTTTTAATGGAATATGACAGGTTTGGGTTTTTCTCCTGATCAAATAGACACTCACATGAATGTTAGAAGTGAATTAACACTTTCTAATTTGCGGCAAGGAGTTGCTGATCCTCATTCTCAATGCAGACTTTTGGGTCAGATGATGGCGCTAAGCTTGGGGAAGCTGCGGCATTATCCATGTTTTTTTCAGGTCTTGCTGACACTCGTAGAGCTGCCTCAGCCTCTCTATCTCATTTTTCAGTGCTTCTTGATGAGCTGTAGATACATTTTACCATCTTTAACAAAATAGTATCAATCACTTGCGTTGGCTTCAAGTAATTTCTGATAAAAACTTACCATCTTTGAAAATCTTGTCTTGGGCTAATGCCGCAATGCGTTGCTTCAATGCACTGTTGTCCACATTGAGAATCAAACGTTGGTGATCTAAAAATGCAACCCTTGGTGACAGTACCGATACTTCAGCCTGCAAATGAAACCTCATGAGAAACATCTCAAAACTGAAATTTTATACTTGGAAACAATTTATTTAGACATTGTTTAACATACTTGTAGCTTGGCCACTCCGCGCTCTAGCTCAGATACGTACTGCAATTTCCTCACTCGCGACCTCTGAGCAGATTGTCTGTTTGCCAGTATTCTGATACAAACCAGAAAACATCATTAATCATCAAAATATATTGAACCAGGTTGTGTTTCAAAACGCTAGCTAGCAACAAGTTACCTTTTTACTCTTTTTGGATCAACAATCCTCTCGCTCTCGGACAAAGTAGGAGTAGTATTCTCTGTGGCTGGTGATGAAGTCCATTGTGCCTCAGATTCAGATTTAATAGAACTGTCCACCTCGTTGTTAGTTTCACATTTTGGCAATTTATTACCAGTAGATTCGCCGTTCGTCAGATAAGCTTGCTTATTATTTACATCCTCAGTGCTGCAAAGTTCTGATGGAGTGGATGGATTTGACACAGCAACTGTAGCTTGTAATGGCAATGCAGATGCACCCAGAGCCAAAGACACCTCTTCATCATTAAACATGGAGGAAACAAGATTTTCTCCTTCATCATAATCGTCGAATTTCACAAAATGATGAAGATACTCTTCTGTGTTATCATTCTCACTTGCTGAATTTATAAAATGCATTTGGGCGTGCTGGCACGTTGACGAAGCCCAGCGCATTCCATTTCCAAAACTGGCTCAGAAGATGACTCAAAATATGCAATGGAGTCACTGATCGACCTTCGATGGTTTCCTCGTCTTGCTGTAGAGAAATCAAGAAAATCATCTACCCATGAAGGATTATTTTCAGGAGCAGCTGGTGGCTGGGAGGACATATAAGGTGATATGAATTTCTGATTGCTGAAATCCGGCCAATACGGGATCTTTGGAGGAAGTTTCGCCATTCTTCTGATTCGTACACAATCACCTTCCTTTTCTTCGTCAATGCACGAAACAGGATTTAATCTGGTTAATCACACAAATGTAGAGTATAATGCAAAACTCGGAGGGAATCGAGTAACTGCAATAACAGAAATGAAACTGTTATACTTTTTTCTTCTAAATGAAAATTTCTTGGGGTTTGGTATTTTTCATCAATATCTCAGATCAGAGAAAATAAAGAAGAGGAAGAACAAAATGACACAGGAGCAGGAAAAATATCTTATATCTAAGAATCCGACGGACGATGCTTTTTGTGATCAATCTAAAAATTAAAGCCTTCCTGAGTATTTACTATTTACATAATTTGGCGTCAAGCTCTTTTTTCTGAATATGGATATATACTGCAGTCAAAAACTAACCAGAAAAAGTAATCAAACTTTTGAAAAAATTGCAACCAAGTTTAGGTCATATACTGAAATAGTAAACAGCTTCAAATATGAACAGATGTCTGAAATAGTAAATGCGAGTTTACTAGTACGAAATACTCCCTCCGTCCCACTATGTTTGTCCACTTTGATTATTTTATACCTCACAAATAATAATAAAAGTGGACAAACTTTGTGGGACGGAGAGAGTACGACTGAACGAACACACAATGTCACAAAAACATCGCTGCAGCAGATTACTAAACAATGCAGCTCTAGTTCAGAACTCAATTACTCAAAATAATTAATTTGTGTCAACAAGAAATGTTTCATAACTGACAGTGTCTTACAGAAGAACATATTTACAGATATGAGTGTTTTTACAGAAACTGAACTTGAGAGTTGATATATTATAATTGTATGAGTGGGGGGAGACATGGGAAGGGATGAGGTTTTGGGACCAGCTATGAACAGGCTGGGGTTTTTAAAGTTTTGTATGTACATGCAATTATAATAGGTCTTCACGTATGAGGAGAGAATTTCTCACCACGTGCCATGGTGTGACCATCGATCTCCTTAAAAGTTTTTTGGCAAGCTACCTTGGTCTCATTAATTTTACACTTAACAATCCAATGTTTCTCAATCACAGTCTAAGGTCATATCATAATATTCAGATTCAGAGCAGTCTTAAACCTTCCTAGTTCCTACCCAGTACAGTTTGCATAGATGAAAACTTCATCACATTACGAATGCTTCGAGTCATTGTATAAAAAGAAGGTTTAGAACTAGTTGTGTAATATAATGACATATAGTGTATGATCTGTGAAAAGAAAGTGATAATGAAAAGAAAATATCATTGGCATGTGAGTTGGTTGCTTACCCTTGTTGCCAATTTGCTTTGTCCCTAAATCACACTCCATTACATATTCACATGCAGGGCATATGCCTCACTCTCACTCAACCTTGTAGGCATCTTCTCGACTTCTTCCACCACTGTTTCAAGAATCTCCAGTTTAATACTGTTTAGAGTTTTTGTATATTTTATAACTGAAAGTGTTTGTGACTTCTCTTTATCATGTGCTACTGCTAAAATAAGATTTTCTTAGAAACTTAGGATATTTAAAAGGCTCCTTATGCTTAGCTGTTACCTGTTGTCTTCATTTAAGTTTCAAGCCAGCAGTGAATGTTCTAACCTCTCTTCTTGAACTGAATATTTTGGCAGCCTCTGACCTGGTCCCTAATCTCACTGCTTAGTGGATTCTCCAAGCTCAAGTGACATTTCCTGACCAGAAACAAGAATTTTGAAAATTGGCAGGCACATAAATATTCACATTGAAAGACTCATATGAACCTTTTTAAACAATTTTTTATCACAAACATGCCTAGGTAATACAGCTCAACATTGCACAGCAGTTCATGTGTAAAATTATCAAAAGCAGAAAAGTAAAAAATAATCTTGTTGATTACCTGTGTGTTCAATCTCTATATACTACAATGGACATGCAGTGCGCCAGGCCTTCAGTTGACTTCATTCACTTAAATCATTACTGTTATTTCTACAGATGTGTCAAAATTACAACATTTGAAGAAAATATTACATCTCAAATCCAGGAGAAAAATGTGTATCCTATTATAGTGTTTCCAACCACGAGTCGAAATCCTCTGCTAGTTTTGCCTTCGAATTTGATGTTGGGTCAAAGTCATCAACAGGTGCGGTCACTACTTTGGTGGACTTCAGTGTGTTGTCCTGTATGGACATATATGATGTCGAGTCCAAAAGATCGTCAATTCCGCCATCCAGAGTAGATACAGATTCTTTCATAGAGGGATTTGAACTCAGAAGGTCGTCAAATGTATCATCAAACCCAGGTACAATTTTGGAAGTTTGAATAGCAGTAGGGGATTGTGGTTGCACACTTGGTATCTGATGAGAGAGCGGTACATCTGTTTCACCTAGAGAATCCAGAAGCATGTCCAGTTCTGCCTCAGCTTGAGATGGCTCAAAACTTGGGAGTATCTTGCTGGAATCGTCCAAAATAGTATCTTTAACTTGGCTTTTCAGTTTGAGTCCACTGACACTTGCCACATTCACATCATCCTCATCATTGACTTCAGATGATGTAACTACCACTTCTTTTAACACACTCTCATCTTTTAAGGGGGGCTGAGTAAGTTCTGTCATACCAGGATCTGCTTTGGATGCATTAGTTTCAAACGAGTTTTGAAATTGCTCTTGCCCAGCATCTTTAACTTCAGACTTGTGAGACCGCTGTCATTTAGCCAAATAAATAGGCAATACAATCATAAGTTCCAGCCCAGCAATACCAAAACAAAGTGATCATCACAACATGTACTTAACATATGTCACACATTCAGTCATATAATACATACCAATTCCGGTGGTAATGCATCTGGTTCAATGAACAGCCTCTGAGCAAGATCTACTCTTGCAAGTTGTTCGCTGAGAGTGTTCAAATTCAAGGAAAGAAAAGACGCCTGCATGAAATACACTTAACAACAGTAATGCATCAAATCAAAACTGGTCAAACAAGCAAATTAGTTCACCTCATAGCTCGGCCTTGTTTTATCTTCTACAATAAAATAATCAGCCGCAGTCCATGATGAAATGGCTTCTCCCCTGACAGCAAGCAAATCTCCAAAACCCTGGTTCAAATCTATGGACAAAAGTGAATCTTTTACTACCATTATTCAATTAAACACCTTTAAAACTAACAAATCAAAGGACATAGACTTTTACCGGGCATAATATCATCCAGTGAAGAATACACATCCATATAGTCAGTAGAATGTGTCTGTGACCGCGCCTCAGAAATCAAATATCTATAGTCCGCTCCTTTACTCTTCGGCTTTACAACATCAGTTCTGTCATGCAAACTCCCATCACGCACCAATTCATTCGACTCTAAATCATCTTCGTCATAGTAACGATCACTGTTCGAAGGAAGCTCAGCTCTCCTAGATTGATAAACTTTCTTCTCAACAACATTTTTCGCAGACGGCCGTTTTACATTCCCATCTGTTTTTGCATCAGCAGAATCCACAGTAGCCTTTGCATTTGGCTTTGGATACGACTTTTTACTATGATGCTGAGAATGCGACCTCTTCGACTTTGCCATTGCCTTCACATCCATCCTTCCTGAATAAAAAAATTCACCACTCAGCATCAGTTTAACATCAAATTATCAACAAATCAAAAGCCTGAAAAAACCAAACAAGAATACAAACCCTAGAAAAAAAGTAATATTGGAAAAGCGAACTGATTTGAAATCGAACAAAGTAAAATCAAATTCAGTGAACGAAGTAATTGTTTAAGTCTTACCTGATCGGAAACTGTGGGATGATGAGTCGCAGATGGTCGGAGCTTTAGGTTTTCAAATTGGGGATTAGGAGAGAATGCAACTAAGTGTAATGGTCAACGTTTTGACTGATGACGTGGCGGTGATGGTTCAGAGTCCATAGACCGGCCCAGCCCAGCATAGGAACCTAAATAGAGAATAATATTTTACTGAGAGTCAAAACAACGACGTATTGACTCGAAACTACGTTGTATTGTCTAAATTATTAATAAAACAACGTAGTTTTGACTCTGAATGCTCAAAGGCCTGGCTCAACAAATCAGTCTTTGAAGACTAGAAATTGCTCATTTAGTGTGTCAAGTACCACATTGAAGTTAACAGCTTGATCACTTTCTTCCATCTTTCGGATGACAGCTACAACGAGATCAGCTCTAAAACCCATGTTTACCAATCTTTGAATATGATCAGTGTATGGATGGCTGGCAGTGGTTGTGGAGAATGGAGACAGTTTGTGAGTGTTGAGCAGGGATATTGGCTGGTGGGTATCTACCCTGAGAGTGGTGAGGCTGCCTAGATGCATCTTCATTTTTATACGTCATGTACGTGGTAGGAAAGAGTGATTGTTGGGGTTGCATGGATGTGTGTACATTACTCAATGGAGATTTAACATTGCCCTGCTGGGTTGGAGGCTGTGGTGGCATTTGTCTTTCAACATATTCATTTGGCAAGACATCAGCATGGGCCGCCGCCACTGCTTCTTGAGTAGCTTGTTGCACATGTTGACTTGGCTGGTGAGGAGGGTAGCCTGAAGCTGAGTTTGGCTGGCTCTGTGCATGTGTGGGATGCTGCTGGGTAGATCCTGGAAGCATTTGCTGGGACTGTTGCGATCGCTGCTGATACTGAATAAATTGTTGAAACTGAGGCGGTGGTGCCTGCAGACTAACTTGACCTGACCCTGGTTGCACCCTCACGTGATTAATATTTTGCTGTAGGGGTTCTGAATTTTTATACTGGGTGTGGGATGTCTGATACTGGCTCTGTGGGACTTGGGTCTCTATCTTGAATGTTGATGAAGTTAGACAATAGTGCTGAGGAGCAACTTGTTCAGCAGGTGCAGCTGGCTGTGTTATGGGTACCTGCAAATGTCTTTTAGGCATTGAATGTGGTTGAGAAGCCCCTTGATGACGTAGAATAATGGCTAAATGTTGATTTTGAACTTCAGATGTGTCTGAGATAATGCTTGTGGATTGTCCTGCACTATAACGAGGAGCTTTTGCAATTGCACTTAAAATTTCTTTTTGAGCAAGCTGCAGTTTGTCAAGTTCTTTTTTGGTCTCAGCTATCTCTTGCTTGTCCCTCAGAATTCGAACTGACTGACCAACCTTCAAGTTCACGAACAATAAGAACAATAAGTGTCACAATGCTTCGATTATATTCAAAAAATAGAATCGCACTATATTAGAGTTTCGTGAGATAATCAAAACGGTTTCCAATTTTAGCTCATATACTCACTTCCGTAAGCTGCTTCCCAAGAGACTTCAGCTTTGAGGCAGTTTCTCCATGGTCCCGATCCATATTTGACCGCATTTCTCCAACTGATTTGTTAACATTATAGCAATACAATTCAAGTTGCGAAAGTCTAGAACTAATGCCCTCTAAAAATCGCATTAGATCACCAGTATGCCTCTTCATGCACTTTTCCATTGCACTAATAGTTTCTTGGTACATAGACTCATCCGGATGATTATACACAGCAGAGGGAGAACATGTCCTTCTCGTTTCACTTTTCCGAAAATCCTACACATGAAATTAACACAAAATGTTATGTCCCGGTCATTACTCCTATGATCCACAACAAAGAGTTGCAATTAGCAAATCCAAAGTTCAATCATATCACATCAAATTGATCCAATTTAACACTAATCAAGTGTCTTAACTCCAAACAACCTTTTTCAAGAACTGATCTAAACAAACCCTAGACAGCAGCTTACCTCAGGCACACACATAACAATTAACAAACCATCCCACCAGTAAAAATCAAACAAGTATCAATCCAGACAGACACCTTGCTGAAATCATTTCCTATCGAAGGATCGGAGATCAGCCCATTTGCATTCAGGTCTTGACTGAAACAAGCATAGTCATATGTTTTATTTTGTAGGTAAGAGGCGGATGCCATCACTTCAGATCCAAAAACGAAAAGGGTTTAATCCAAATCGGCTGCTTTACGCAACGGTGCTCGAAAGATGTGAGCTTTCAGCGATGAGAGAGTAGGGGTCTGATGGTTGAGAATGAAGCTTCACGGTGTTTGTGAAACTAAGTCAAATTTAAGCCTTCTTGATATTTGTACGCACATTTTATTTTATTTCCTTTTTCTCAAAAATGTTCATTTTTCGTGTGAATATTTTCAAGTAATATCCGTTTTCAATACTTATTTTATTTTATTATTCTACCTTAAAATTTTTAAATTATTTATTTTTAATCACATATTTTACATTCATTGCGACTTAAAACTAACGAAAAATTTATCTTTTTGAACAAACAAAAGGAACAGAGTGACTAGTATTCTGACGGAGTATTATTAGTAACACTGAACATACAATTTGACAATAAAAGTGGAAAGCTGACACAAATAAAAACACACATGTGAAGCAAGGCAAGCGTTTTGTTACAACTGCAGAAAGGAAACGTATGATATATTTGAGTCTTGAAGATGATGAGTTGATGACGTGTCATCATCAACGTTTGTTGATGTGCTTGATCTTCCACCATCCTTTCTTAAACGAATGACCAAAAACCCTAACACTCCTTTTCAACATCGTGTTGATCTCAAACGCTTTGACCTTCACCTTTGACTGAACTCCTCCCACCATTTCTTCTTTTTTTCTAAACACAGATGATAATTGTTGAAAGGATTTGGGATTGGATCTACCATCTGCTCTGCTCTGTGCCTCTGTATTTATATGGGTTTGGAGATTTAAGGTAAAGTAATGTTTATATGTTTATTTGACTTTGGGCGAGATTCTCTGGTTGATTCCTGTGACACGTGTCGGTTGGATATTGGTGGGTAACGTCGGCTACCTGGTTAACGGACTAATAGTGACACGATGTGTTCCACCTGGGATAGATTATTATGGTTTTCTCAAAGTTATCCATTTCCAACATAATCTATGGAACTTAATGTGTCGGCAAGTTATTTGATCAATCTATTATATTATTATTGATTTTTTGTCAAAAATCATCTTTTATTATTATTATTTCATCAAAAATCATTAAATACGCATAACTCTTCTGCTCGTATGATCAACGATGTGATTCAACTCCACATTTAATAGCAGCAATATCTCATTGTCACGATTAATAATTTTTAAATTGATAGAATAAGTAATTTCGTTAATTTTTATTTTTATACGAGGCCTGTACATATTCGATTCTATCAAATGTAATGCAAGTATATATTTGGCTAATACAATCTCAGGGGAGCGGACAGAATCTACTGAAGTAGCTTTCCAAGATTGTTTTGAAAACAAGACATTAGTTGCATGAATTTCCACTTTGTTCTTACGCCAGCCCGACTAGCTTTTCACTGACTTCCCATACCTTGCGTGCCTTCTCAGGGTCACTGGCTTCTTCTGAAAGCTGGTTCTCGAATGAGGCTGAGTTTTTGTTCCAGCTCCAGTAAACACCCGATTTAGTCAGGCTCGGATCACTCACCACCTGACACAAATTCACACACAAAACTTTTTAAGATCTAAAAACAGTAATCTGTTTTTTCTGAATCCAAACTCGTCACAAAGCTATGCATTAAAACTATTAGCCGGATAAATGGCATATCAGAAATTGACTGACCTGAGCTAGTCTCAAACCAGCTTCTTCTTCTGACACGTATCCCTTGGTAATATACTTTTGAAAAGGAGGGAAGAGCAATCTGAAGAGAGGAATGTGTTCCCTGAATAATCCAGTTGTAGCTATGCATCCAGGGTATAAGGAGGCAAATGTGATGCCAGTCTCCTGGTGGTAGCGTCTGTGGAACTCTTGCATAGTGAGCATGTTGCACACTTTGCTGTCTTTGTACGCTTTTGCACCATCAAACTCTCCTCCGTCAATCATGGGTGAGCCACCGACTCCATTTAATCCAGCAGCGAGTCCTCTCAGGTCTCCTAAATTAGCCTTCGGTGGCACATTCCCAGCCAAAGTGTTCGTGTTACCTAATAAGCTAAAATACTCAATATGTAGCTCTTCGAATTAATCAAACATACTTGATTCATGAAAAAATCAATGATTTTTTTCTCACCGGTGATAGAGCCGACAATGATGAGTCGCTTGGACGGATAATCTGATTCCTTCAAGTCATCAAGAAGCAGCCTAGCTAGCAAGAAGTGCCCAAGATGGTTGGTCCCAACGCTAATCTCGAATCCTTCAGCTGTATAAGTCGGTTCCTTAGCTGTTGGCAAGTAAATCGCAGCATTGCACACTAACACATCCAGCGGCCTGCCTGATTTCTTGTAATTATCCACAAACTGGCGGACACTATCCAATGACGCAAGGTCAAGATGCATGATCGTATAGTTCTCCTTACTCATCCCTACTGATTTCGCAGCCTTTTCAGCCTTAAGAAAATTCCTGCACGCCATTATAACATGCCATTCTCCAGTTTCTGATAATGCCTTTGCAGTAGCTAGTCCTAAACCAGATGAAGCACCGGTAACTATCACATTCCCCTTCCTGGCCGTTTTCTTCGATTCCGGCTTAGAATTGGTCACTGCCGGGGTTGTAGCCGCAGTCTGCGCTCTTATAGGACAAACAGCCTTTCTATGTTTTCTCACTCCCTACATCATTAAATTCAAATTCCACCAAAACTGAATTCATAAGTTAAATTCAAAGAAACAAAATCAATAAAATTGAACTGGGTGCATTTACAAGTTAGGGTTTTCTTCAGAAGCCAAACCCCAAAAAAATCAACAAAGTAAAAGAAATTGAAGTTAAAGACTGACCAGTGAGGAGGAGACTGGTTCAAATTTGGGATGTGAATAAAGAGGAGCACCAAAAACACTCGTCTCCTTGATAGAGCTGCTGCAGAGCTTGACCTGCCAGCATGAACACATTGATTAGATTACAACTCAAATGGAGAAATTCACAGTTACCCAATTCAGGATATGAGCAATGAAGATATAAAAATCACATCTTTATGAATTGTGGAGTGTAGTAAAGAATGCTTGGAGATTGAGAGCCATGGAGAATTGAGATGCTTCAAGCAGCTGCTAACAACTAGCAATTTAATTCTGAATATGAATTTGGGCAGAGATAAGGTGATGGTAGAGTGTTGCTGACTGTCTTGCCATGTGGACTTTTGTTGACCAATCAGGAGAAAGGTGTTGGATTTCCTCAGTGAGAAAATGTTGGATGGGTTTTTGAGGGTTGAGCACCTGCTAGAAGCTTCAGTTTTGGCCCAAAGACAAACACTAGGACCCATTACGTCGTCGTTTTACATAAAAAACACAGAAATTCGCCGTTGCCGGGGATCGAACCCGGGTCACCCGCGTGACAGGCGGGAATACTTACCACTATACTACACCGACCTTTTTGTTATTGTTTTATTAAGGTCAAATATATACAAAAAAGACATCGTTAACACAACTATGTTTTGTATGTCATTTGTGGAGCAGTGAAGTCAATGGCGGGGAGCAGATCGTCACACTACCAGCAACTGCTATCATACACGAAGCTATTAACATCGCATGTCAACAGCGGCCTGCATGTAAAAGCTTTGTCATTGTTTCAACATATACACAAGTCATTTTCTCTGAATTTACACCCATTTGTTTTTCCAATGGCTTTAAAATCCTGCGCCGCCACAAATCAGTCTGTTCTTGGCGCTGTCATACATTGTCATGTGATTAAATCTAATATATTTGATAATACGTTTGTGGGTTGTGCTTTGGTTGATATGTATGGGAAATGTAGGGGTGGTTGTTGTGGTGTTGATGTTGCACGTAAGGTGTTTGATGAAATTACTGAGAGGAATGTTGTTGTATGGAATGCTATGTTATCTGTTTATATGCAGTGTAGAAGGGTTGATGAGGGTTTGGAGTTGTTTGGGGAAATTGATGTTGAGCCTAGTGAATCAACTTTTAATACGATTATAGCTGGTTTGATGGGATTGGATGAGGGATCGGGTAAGGCGATTGAGTTTTATAGGAAAATGGATGAGTTTGGGTTGAGGCCGAATTTGATCACGGTGCTTGGTTTGCTGCCTGCTTGTGTTGAGTTGGGTTCGTTGAGTTTGATTAGGGAAGTTCATGGCTACTCGATTAGGAATGGTTTGGAGGCTCATCCGCATTTGAGAAGTGGGTTGGTTGAGTCGTATGGTCGTTGTGGGTGTCTTGTGAATGCCAGTCGTGTTTTTGGTAGCATGGATGATAGAGATGTTGTCGCATGGAGTAGTTTGATTTCAGCATATGCACTTCATGGCGAGGCGAAAACTGCTCTAGCAATATTTGATCGGATGGAAGTAGCTAAAGTGAAGCCCGATCGGATAACCTTTTTGGCTGTCTTGAAGGCTTGTAGTCATGCTGGATTAGCTGACCAGCCTTGAAGTACTTTTTGAAAATGAGTAAAGATTATGGCCTGGAAGCAAACAGTGATCACTACTCATGTTTAGTGGATGTTTTGGGGAGGGCTGGGAGATTGTATGATGCTTATAATGTGATACGAGATATGCCTGGTAAACCTACTGTGAAAGCATGGGGAGCACTTTTAGGAGGGTGTCGAAACTATGGGGAGGTAGAGCTTGCAGAAATTGCAGCAAAAGCATTGTTTGAGGTTGAACCAAATAATGCTGCTAATTATGTGTTGTTGGGGAAAATCTATGCGAGCCTCGGTAGGCATGACGAAGCCCAAAAATTAAGAAGGGAGATGATAGAGCGAGGAGTGAAGTCAGCTCCTGGTAGCAGTTGGGTTATGCATCAAGACTGATTTATTCAGTTTTCTGCTCTTCTGGTTTTGTCTTGCATGTGATATGTTCTTGGATGGGGAATGCCTTTTTTGGTGCTTCTGGTACAGCAGTTAATGATTGCATTCTGTATCCGACAAGATCCAACTTTATGCGCGCTCAGAGTTTTGTGGCAAGTAATTTTCACATTTTTGAGAATAAATAGTGTAACTACACGTGTTTGCTTAGTAGAATCATGTTTGCAATGGCTGTCACCTGTATATAGTTGTTTTTCTGTAGCGGACAACTAATTCTAGTTACACACAACTATATTTCCTATTTATTGTATGGTTTGAACTTTGAAGTGACTGACCTAAAGATGCTTGTGTGATTTTTCAGCTTCCCAGCTTGGTTATAAGTGGAGATTCCCTCATTTCTCTATGGGAGGTGCATTACTCGGCGCAGGAGCTGTTCCAGAAACCATGTTACTCTGATGGTCCCGAACTCCTGATTCATGATTGTGAATTACATTTCGCGCTCTAAACTATTCTTCTGTTGTGGCAAGAAGATTCTTTCAGTTGCTTACTCTCGTCAATGATTCTCGTGTTGGTTATCTTACCATCACGATTGACTCACATAAGCAGCCAGCATTCTTGATTTTCATGGAATTTCTCAGCATAAATCACAGCAAGGATACCTGGTTCAGTCCATAAATCGTCTGGTCATTATATGGACTCCCATGGTTTCATTGAAAGGGAGTCAACAGCAGTCCATTATCTGTACTGTCTGTCCCTATTGCTATCAAGAAAAGACAAAGTGGTAGGCTACTCAGGGCTGATTACAATTTCAGCAACTACATTAAGAAATTGTTTTGTTGATGTAATAATGTACAATTCTACATCCATTTCACATGTGCCAGTCCAGACAACCTTTGTTTATATGTTTCAGTAAATGACCACATCCAGTTAGAAAAATATGAGAATGCAAGATTATGTACATATACAAGCCTACAGATTTTCATAAACTTCAAGAGAAAGTATACAACAACAAACACCACCCCAATATGTCATGTATCAATGCCTCATGTGAGCCTAGAATGTAAAATATTACAACCAATAGGCAACAACATACTTGTTTCCTTTGGGCAGCATTTTCTTAATTGCACAGAGATTCGAGAGCCACCTTAGCGTTCTAGTGTGGTCACCATGACACTTCTATACATTTCTATAACTGTGAATAAATTTAATTTCACAACAAATCCTTGATGAAGTCGAGATTGAGAGTATCCCGCACAAGAAGATAGGCACCCAATACTAAAACAAGCATAATCCCTGATGACATGATCCTTTGTTCTATTTCGAGAGGAAGCTTCTTTCCACCTCGAGCTATCTCAACAAGTATTAGTGCCAATGAACCTCCATCTAAAGCTGGCAGAGGTAGAAGGTTGATGACAGCAAGATTTAAATTTAGGAGAGCGGCGTACTGAAAGAGGCCGTCAAGATTAGACCTTGCGACTTCAGCCCCTACGGCTATAATGGCAACTGGACCGGATACTTTGCTAGCTTCTTGTGAAAAATTTAGAAATGTCTGTTTCAAACCGTCCAAGACATTGAATGTGAGACCCCAAAACTCCTTGCCAGCAAATGTAAAAGTCTCAGGTATACTTTTTGGTTTAATTTTCGTGATTCTAAAGTTAGGAGAAAGCTGAACTCCAATCCTACCGGTGCCATCAGAACTCTCATCCGGAGTGACTCCAATAGAAAAATCTTGATTTCCTCTACTAAGCTTAAGCATCACTTTCCTGTTAGCGCTTCTCTTAATGAGATCAACTACCTCACCAACAACCTTTTGTCCTGATTTCGGTAATTCATAGCCATCAATTGAAAGAATCACATCCCCAGGTAGCAACCCATCGCGCGAGGCAGCTGAAAAGGTGCGAACCTCGGGTACCACAACCCCGGGAAATGACTCTTGAACCGGCAAACCAACCGTCAACACTTGAATAAGTATAATCAAATACGCAAAAACAATGTTGGCTATTACACCAGCTGAAATCTATAACCCTATCCAAATAGGTCTATTCTTCAACAAATTCTCATCATCTGCCGGTATATCACTCTCAGGATCATTATCAGGAAATCCAACAAACCCGCCTAGCGGAATAGCTCTAAGTGAATACTCCACATTGTTCGCATTAAACTTAGCTAAAATAGGACCAAATCCAACAGCAAATTTACTCACATGAATCCCTTGAAAATAAGCAGCAAGAAAATGACCACTTTCATGAACAACAATAATTGCAGTCAACACAGATACAGCTTCAATCACTGGCTGAGCTCCTTCAAACCCTCCCAACCCCATCCCAGCCAAAGCACATGTCCTAAACTCAGACTTTCCACCAACACCCTCATTTAAAAATGGATCCTTTTTCCGAAATCTGAGGCTGGATGAGCAGAAAAGCGATGAAAGTTTGGATTTTGAAAAGTGGGGTTTGGTATTTGAGCTGTGATTCAAGATGGGTGACTTTGAATTGGCGAATCTGGAGATGGATAGAGATGAAGCAGATGACCAGCGGGCGGCTACTGCCATTTTTTCTTTAGGGTTTTTGGAACAGGTTATGGAGAGATTGATTAATGTCGTGGAGGGTTGGAGAATCGGATAAGCTGCTGTTTGTGGTTGTGGATGTGGAGTGGAATAAGCGACATCTCGACTTTGGTATTTTCTGACGATGACGACTCCGTGGCGGTCTGCTACGTGTGTGTTTGAATCCACACATGTATCAGTTTAATGGGCCTTCATCGGACTAAAAGCCCAATACTTTGTCGCGTGTATTTATATAAAGTAGAACGACGTCGTTTCAAAAACTGTGTGCCATTATGTTATATGTTGTGCAATTTAAAGTAAGGTTTAAGAACATTTGTGACACAATCTCGATTATTGGTTATTAATAATATAATTAATGGATGCGATTTTGTTCTAAATAAAATTGTCAAATTATTTTTTGCAAATCAAACCGTCTATTTAATAGAATTTAAATTAAATCTAATTAAGTCATTCCTTTTGACATATATTTAATATTTCTTGCAAATGTAAAACTATAATCAATGCATGGAAACACATAAAGGCTAGTGAGTAAAATGAAGTAACATGACTTACATGAAAGGAAAAACAACATGTGTGCGAAAGAAAATGAGATATTGGCGCGGCTCAACCAGAGATATCATTGTTACAGAAATTTGTATAACAATGCTTTCAAGTTGAGACACACCAATATCTCCTTTGAGATCTCCCGGACACAAACATCTTCTTCAGAATCAATCTTCTTGATGAGTCTACTAAAGATGCAAGCGACTCTTCCTCAGTTAAATAGTTATATAAGCTTTCTTAGAGAGAATATAGAAATGTCTTTGTGGTTGATACTCTTCTGATGAGAGCCAAGGGTTTGATTTATTTATATTGAATACAAACTAGTGACTTACTTATTGACAAACAATGATGTCTTTGCATTTATGTCACGATGATGTTTTGCATTAGATTAGGAAGTTGCTATCCCCTTTATGTTCAGTTGTTGGAAAGCTATTCTTATATTAGATTTGTGTCGGACTCATTATTCACATCACTAACCTCTGCCCATATATGGTTTATTATACAATATAGTTTTTTTAGTTTTTTTCTTATAATTTTAAAGTTTATAGAAACGTTCGTGATCGATCAAACAGTACTAGTCTCATTTTCCATCCTTTGAATTTTCCGTGAAGCAAAAATATTATAGAAAGATTAGTATAGAATTTACTACATGTTGAGAAACATGGTTTTTATCAAGTGGAATTTGACATTGAAATGGTAGTTGTAGTTTTGTACCAACTCCAAAGGGATCCAAAGATATCAAAACTTGCTAGTTGTGCTTTGTAAATTATCATTCAGAATTGCATCACCTGAAAGAGATTGATATCCACCCCCTGATATCTTAATTGCACTTACCCTACAAACAAGCCCTAGCAATGCATGGACTTACTAGGGTTTCAGTAAGATTTTGAGCTCAATATTTTTATTTTCATCTTGTTACATTGCCATAAAATGGCTTATTACAAATGGGTATTGATAAATCAGTAACAAAACTTGGAAATTATAATCGTAAAGTTTGCAAGATTTCGGAAGATTTAGTAATGGAAGACGGTGAGATTCCAACGTAGGATGGCATTTGATTGTGCAATGTCGAGGAAAACAGTCTCAATACTAGCCCATCCTCTAGCTAACCTGAATTTCCCAGTCCCGGACACAACAGCCACTTCTCTAGTTGGCTGCAGCAGCCTATCCGCTCCTCGAATCTCAATGGTACTACCATTATAAGCCTTGTTGGTAAATAAAAATGACACCATGATGTGCAAATCAGATCCATCTAAAGCAGTGTTAACATATATCCCATGAGCCCTACCGATCTCAGTAGACTTACGATCAATGGTTAGCGTGATGGCATCGTCGTAAGCGAACAAAGAGCCAAATTCAAGAATGTAGGGCTTTTTAAGAGGGTTGCTAGCAATGGGTACACATTTGTGATGTTCTCTTCTTTTGTGGGTGTTTCCCAATCATGCATGTAAAATGACATTTCAGTCTTCTTTGGAAATGGTCTGTCCGCTTGAGCTTCGATACGAATTGCAACAATGGCTAGAAGAAGAACAAGTAGTAGTGTGAAATGTTGGCCATTGAGGAAGATTGAACTGGTATAGAAGAGTGAAAATGGAGGGTTATGAGGGTTGAGAAGTTGAATGAATATTTGTGTTGTATGGTTGTGTGTTTGTAATATGCTCCAAGCCATCCACCAACCATGCATTGCTCATTTGCTACACTAAGATGGCTGTAAAAATGGCTCTGCTACCTATCAGTGATGAATTCAGGTTTATGATCAGTCAAAAGTGTACACTCAAACACCAGGTTGACTACACCAACCATGTGTATGTATTAAGAAACACTGCAACATGATATCAAACTAAAATAATTAATTATTTTTATTTTTATTAGTTGATTTTGATTAATTTTAAATGTTGAAGTTGAATTGATTTTTGAAAAAAGTTCACCTGATTTGTAATTTTTTATGTTAGAGTAGAGAGAATGAGTTGGGATCGACGAAGATTTGCGTATTTTGTAAGACAGAAGAAAATAATCTTAACCGTCGATATCAATTTATGATAAGATAGAACATAAGTCATGCAAAAAGGAAACTGTAATTAAAAAATAGTTCAAAATGCCATTTTTCACTACTGACCGATTTTTTAAATAAAAAGAAAAAATGATCAATATAATTATTGATAACCGGAGTAGTCGTGGACGACGGAGATACGCCGAGAGATTAAGAAGCTCGCAGCGAGGAAGTCGTATGCTGAAATCACCAGAATCTCTTCTGCATCTTCTTCAGCGATCTTGTAGAAGGATTCGAGAATTAAAGAGAATCCATTGTGCTTTGATCACCAACGGTCATCTGCATCCGACGTTCAATACCTCATCTTACAAATGGATGCCAACGCTTTTGTACAATGCGTTGATTAGATGCTACCTTGAACAAGAGAAATGGGATACATCTATTGGATTGTTCAATCGGATGGTAACTGATCATGTTCATCCAAACAACTTCACTTTCCCTTCTGTGATTAAAGCTGCGACCTTTTGTGATTCGGCCGATCAACTGGTGGGTGGGTCGATTCATTCCCATGTAGTGAGAAGAGGGGTTTTGAGGGACGTGTTTGTGAGTACTTCGTTGATTAGTTTTTACTCGCATAGTGGTGATTTAATGAATGCACGTAAAGTGTTTGATGAAATTACTGAACCGTGTGTTGTGTGCTACAATGCAGTGCTTGATGCGTTTGGAAAGAATGGGGATATGGGTGGTGCTGTTTTGCTGTTTGAAATGATGCCTGAGAGGGATATAGTGTCCTGGACTAGTGTGATTAATGGCTTTGGAAGGAATGGATTATATGAGGATGGGGTTGAGTTTTTTGCAAAAATGATGGTTGATGATGACGTGACTAAGAATGTTGTGATGCCTAATGAGGCTACATTTGTTAGTTTGTTGTCATCTTGTGCAAATTCTGATAAGTGGTGGGCTTCGTCGAGCAAAGCAAATTCATGGGTTTATTCTTAGGAATGGGATTCAGTTGACTGCTTTTATAACCACTGGATTAATTTCAATTTATGGAAAAATGGGTTGTTCAAACGTTGCAACCAGGATCTTCAGAGACACTGCTCATAAGAGTGTGTGTGTTTGGAATGCTATAATCTCAGCTCTAGCTTCTAATGGTCATGAAACCCATGCTCTTAACATGTTTGAGAGGATGATGTTTGAAGGGCAGAAGCCTAATGAAGTAACTCTTGTTGCTGTTCTTACTGCATGCGCCCACGCCAAATTTGTGCACTTGGGGTTAAAAGTATTTAATTCCATGAAATATGAATTGGGGATTGATCCCAAGATGGAGCATTATGGGTGCATTGTTGATCTTCTTGGCAGAGCGGGATCGTTGAAAGAAGCCGAATATGTTATACAAACTATGCCTTTTCAGCCCGACACCACAGTTTTGGGAGCCTTTCTCGGTGCTTGTAAAGTTCATGGTGCAATTGACTTGGCCGATAATGTTGCAAAAAAGATTATTGATGTGCAACCACAGCACTGTGGTAGATATGTTTCTCTATCGAGCATTAATGCCGGAGCAGAGAGATGGGTACAAGCAGCTGACCTCCGGAAGGCAATGGTTGACGCTGGGATTCGAAAAATCCCTGCTTATAGTTCAGTTGGCTGCATATGAGAGCTTCACTGAACGGTACATGTAAGCGAACTACAATCTTTGTATGAGACAGTATGTTGTAACATATTACAGTTTTGGAGACACTCAATTTTGGTTAGTGTGTTGGGTATGAGATTGATCTATTCTTGACCGTGGCAGGTTATTGTTAAAGAAACTTTATTCTGAAAGGTGTGTGATGTTCAAGATTCATAAACTATCAAATTGATTGTTGTGTAATATATCTGTCGTCCAATAATACTAGGTATCTGTATTGTGAACCATAGACATTAGGTAAAATTACCAGTTTCCCATGCTCATGTTTCCATCAAGATATGTCTGCTAGTATTATTCATCATTTTTGTTACTATTCATGCAGGATTCCGTGACAAGAATATATCTTGAACTTCCAACTCACTCTGGCTGTATCAACTCATATTGGTTCTTATTCTTATCACACTCAAATACAGTTTTGCCGAGCTATTAAGTTTCCGAAGGCACGCAGTGGTGTTTATTAACTTTGGGAGAGAAATGTAGTTTTTTTGGCATTGATGCAGTAATGTGATTAATCTGATGGGCTGTGTTTGAAGATATTTGCTGACCATTTTGGTAAACGGTTTAAATTATTTTGCAGGATAGTTGGGAAGCATGGATGAGGCTAGCTCAAGTATTTACTTCTTTGTGCTGAAAATTAATAGATATCGAGGAATAAATGACGCCAACACATCAATCCAAAGATTTGCCAGCCAACAGTCCAGATTTACAGACACTGAATTTTTGGTATTAACTCACCAAAATACAAAAGTTGATTACAGAACGGAGAACAAGACACTCAGATGGAACTCGCCCAAAGAAGAAAAGTGCTACGGAACACTTGAGGTATATCCTTCCTTTTAAAAGTTTTTCCTTCCATTTTCCTTAACGTATGTTTTCTTTCTCGTAATTTATATCCTTTAACTAAATAAGTCCTCTAATGGACTAATGATCGTGTTAGCTTGCAAACCCAATCGTAACTGCTTCACATTTAAGATCAACATTCTTTTTGATGATTAATTACCATCATAGTATTATTTACCTCTGTTTCAACAACTGTCTGTGCTTTGTTTGTTTGCTAAAGCAACTGGTGTGAAAGAATGTCGACCCACACAATAATTTCCTTTTTGTTTGTTTATAATTGTTTCGAATACCGCTGCTTTCTGAATGGACCATAGGCTCTGCAATTTGATTTCTCAATTTGAGATTATGCTTGTACATGTAAAATTTGGATGCATTTTTGGTTGACCGTGGTCTCTATATTATTACAAAGGCCGTTGTTCAAAAATCAGTAAAATTTATGGATGTTGCTGTAGTTGCTCAGGTTTCAGATAGTGTGACTTCTGTAAAAAAAGGGCTCGTGTCCTGCTGCCTTATGAAATAAAAAGTTTGTGACTTCCACTTTTCACTTGTTTAAGTTACGATAAACCTTTGAAAATAAAGAGAATTAGTGGTTAGTTGGACAAGTATTAGGATTGTAACTGATGCTTCATTTTTTCAAACTGGTGGGACATCACTTTCTAAGTTGTTTGTTTGAAGGTTTCCCGCTAGCTTCCAAAGTGTCGTCCTACTCTGAGATGAATATCTGTTGTTGCTGAAACTAGTGGCTGGTGATTCGCAAACAACAAAATTTCTTAACAGGTGAGATTGAATTTCTGTATGTATTAAAAGTACTTCTGGTAAAAACCAAAATTGCACCGGATAACTATGAAGCAAACAAAGAAATATCTGGCAGTAAAGATCTATATAACTAAGCTAAACTTAAGTTTCAAATTCACCAAATAGTTAGGTTATGGTAGGGCTTGGTACCTTATTTATAATGGTTAACTGATTACGGTAAATACTGTCGAACGTTAGCAGTGTCTCGCTTTCATAAGTTACATAATGATAGGTTCACGTCTATCACGTTGGATAAACATTCTTTTCATATGAAGCTGTATCCAATATGGTATGAACTTCTGTGTGGATTTATTACATAATGATGTCTGCACGAACCAATCTCGCAGGTTGTTTTGTTTTTGTTATTTTTATTTTCCTTTACATCGGTCATTTTTTTCTTACCATAACCATGTAGAATTGTGGACGGGAGCAAGCACACCTATCCAATATAAATGGAGATGAGGCCTTTGTAAAGAAATTCACTGAGTAGACTTAAAGGTGCAAAAGGCATCTCTTCAAACTAAGTACATAGCCATGGCTGTTCAAGCTTCCTCACAACCTGTATATGAGATAATTCAACTCCGAAGATACGCAAAACGTTTCACCGAGGTCCTTGTGCAACTCTTGCTCTTTTCTCTTGTGGCATATCGGGTTTTTTCCTTCAGTGGCGACTTTGAGGTGGTCTGGGTTGTTGCCTGTGCATGCGAAGTGTGGTTCAGTTTCATTTGGGCCATGGTGGTTAGTAACAAATGGAGTCCAATCGATTACAAAACCTATCCTGACCGGCTGCTTCAAAGGTATACAAATTCTTGCTTTTCAAGTAAATTTAGAGCTGTTGGTACGTTGAACTTGCTTGTCATGTGCGTGCATCAGGACTCAGGATCTGCCGCCAGTGGACATATTTGTAACGACGGCGGACCCACAGCTAGAGCCACCAATGGTTACGGTTAACACAGTGTTATCACTTCTGGCAGTTGACTATGAGCCTCACAAACTAGCATGCTATGTGTCAGATGATGCTTGCTCTCCTGTAACTTTCTATTCCCTCCTCCAAGCTTCAGAGTTTGCCGAATATTGGATTCCGTTTTGTAAGAAGTACAGAATACAAGTTAGGGCTCCTTTTAGATACTTTGAGACTCGAGTTTTACAGGATAAGTCACTTGAGTTCCAGCGGGAATGGCTTGATATGAAGGTAAAAAAGTACATTATGGGATTGGGTAACAGTTTGACTTAGCAATATTTGTATTATATTTCCTTTGTTTGACAGTGTTTTTGTCGTTGTTGTGCAGAATGAATACGACCAACTTAACTTAAGAGTGGAGGAGGCTTGTAAGTCTGATGCAGAGCTGCTGGCTTCTAAAGATTTCAATTGTTTTGTTAACATGAAAGGCACCAATCATGATAGTATAGTGAAGGTTGGAAACTCTTTACTCTATCTAACTACATCAGTCTTTTGTTTAATGGAAATATTGTACGGTCAAACTCATATTAGGTAATAAGGGAAAATAAGGGAGTTTCAGATGGACTACCTCATTTAATATATATTGCAAGAGAGAAAAGACCCAAGAATCCTCACCATTACAAAGCTGGAGCCATGAATGTCCTGGTGAGGTCATATCTTAAAATTAATAAATTTCTTTATTGACATAATTGTGTCTCATTTAGTTGGAATTGTTCAACAGACAAGAGTGTCTGGAGTCATGACTAATGCACCATTCATGCTCAACGTCGACTGTGATATGTTCTGCAACAATCCAAAGACATTTTATCACGCAATGTGCCTATTGCTTGGATCTAACTCTGAGCAAGAATGCGCATACGTTCAGTTTCCCCAAGTATTTTACAATGGCTTGAGAGACGATCCATTTGGGAATCAAATGATTGTGTTATACAAGGTACTATTACATTACCAGCCTTTCCTAGTTTTATTGAGATTTTGGTGCATGCTTTGTCTCAAAGAAGAATAGTTTCATTGTGCATTTGATGATTAATCAATATTTTGCTTAGAAAATGGGGAAAGGAATCGGGGGAATTCAAGGACCATTCTATGCAGGGACTGGATGCTTTCATCGGAGGAACATCATCTATGGATTACCTGCTGATTACGATTCGCCTGTCCAACTCCTGAGTGGAAGTAGAAATGGTAAATATGTTATCCCAGAAACCTCCAGTTAAATTATTCATATAGGAAATTACTTCCTTTTGTTTAAATACTCTGTTCCTCATTCATTTTCAGGGTTGGCAGCTTATCCAGAAAACGTGTATGGAAATTCACTTGAACTTATCAATTCGATGAACATCACCGACACAAAATCCTCCAGTGGTAGCATTCGTGATTCAGTAGATTCAGGGCAGAAAGTTGCTGGTTGCAACTATGAGCACAGGACGAAATGGGGGGTTAATGTAATGT